>QXVZ01022628.1:0-17114 GCA_008931825.1 Phallusia fumigata | reverse complement strand
TGCTCTTATACGTTTTCATTGTGTTTTGCCTTGTTTTAGTAACACAATTACTGCCACAATTACTTTTAGCGACGTATTGTTCACAAGAATGTAAAGAAGTTGTTGGTATGCGTAAATTTTGTTGATATTTTTGATGAAAAAAGATTGTATATTTATTTTGTAAATATTGGGTCCCATATATTGCTTTTAAGTCATTACCGCATTCTGTTAAATTGTCTAAGGTCGGTATTTTATTTTTTGACAAAGTGATGTAAAAAGAAATGCATTGTGCAATAAAATCTTACACAGATAACTGTACCCTATCACTGTGACATGCAGCTATATAACAAAGTAATGAAATCTTCCAAACAGACACTGTTGCCATTAAAATACTCATGAAGACGACTGGCCTTGTTTGGGCGCGAAACGCATCAGTAACACATTACTTCTAACCGCTACCGGAGATCAGAAGCCCAAGATACGCAAACCTCTAGGTTTCTATAACAATCGACCATGTCGTTAAGACCAGGGGTGTGCAACCTGCGGCCCTCGGGCCAAGTGTGGCCGGCGAATAAAATTTGTGCGACCCGCGGCGAAATAACGATTTACTTTTCTTTTTTAAGCATTGCACGACGGCTGGAATTTAATTTATTATCCTTGGCGTAACAGTGCCGCCAGGAAAGTAAAGCGAACAACGGGAACGGAATGTTCTTCTTTGAAAAACAATCAGACAATCCCAACCTGTGTTAAACAAAGGTGCGGCCCGCGGGTTAATGCGGGTGACTATATTTGGCCCTCCAGTAAAAAAGGTTGCACACCCCTGGCTTAGAGCAGTGGTTCTCAATCGGGGGAAATCCCAACTAAGGAGAAATATTGTGTTTGCATGGGGATTCTGTAATAAAGATTAGTGTCTAAAAAGTTTTTATTCGCAAGAGCTTAGTTTTTCTTCTTAATATACTGGTGTAAACATACTATCCTCGACCTCAGGGGATTTTTAGCTTTGAATATTGGTTATTAAGATCCATAGAATAAAAAAGTTTAAGAACAACTGACTTAGAGAGAAACCTTTCCAGGCCCTATCCTCTAACCATGTTAGGAAAACTTTAGCGCAAGGAGATCTATACCGTATTTTGTTNGCTTAGAGCAGTGGTTCTCAATCGGGGGAAATCCCAACTAAGGAGAAATATTGTGTTTGCATGGGGATTCTGTAATAAAGATTAGTGTCTAAAAAGTTTTTATTCGCAAGAGCTTAGTTTTTCTTCTTAATATACTGGTGTAAACATACTATCCTCGACCTCAGGGGATTTTTAGCTTTGAATATTGGTTATTAAGATCCATAGAATAAAAAAGTTTAAGAACAACTGACTTAGAGAGAAACCTTTCCAGGCCCTATCCTCTAACCATGTTAGGAAAACTTTAGCGCAAGGAGATCTATACCGTATTTTGTTTCTTTAGCTCGGTCAGTGATTTCGCTAATTCAGTATTAGTCCTTTTTGGCAACGGTGTTTGAAGCATCGATTTCGCAACTTATAGTTTGATTGGTTGTGTGTGATACCCATATAGGCGGGCATTGGAAAGGACAGTGTAATTCCTACAAAGGGTTACAATTAAGGTGAGGGGAAACGGTAAAGTGTTATGATTTGTTTATGGAAGGTTTTCTCTACTCGTGCGCACCAATTCAAGTCATATTTGTGTCGTTAGGCACTTAATTTTACTTAATTTTAGAGGTTTTGACCGCATATTACTAATTTTTAGTTTTTATTTGCGCAAATAAATCGCGTGCTTGACTTTTTCGTCTCAAGTTGGGAAGAAATAAGTGCTTTAATTTAGAAGCAGAATCTAACACGACACCCATTTTGGTAAGGTTTCAAAAGTTTGATGAAAAACTCAGACTTTCAGAATAAAAAAATGATCCAACCACTTCAGGACGCCCATTTTGTATCATCGAATCGGCATATATATTTTTCTAATTTATAAATTAGTTCATTCAGGACAGCATGGAATGTCAGCGATGGAGTTTTGTTTTACGGTAGATGCAACAGGTACTTGATGTTAGCAAAAGAATTCAGTCAATCAATATATTCACGTAGTGTTGTGCACGAATAAGCATGTGTTGGACAGAAATGGTAGAAACATGTGAAGGATTTGGGAGGTCAACGCGGACCCTTGCTGTAACCCATCACGTAGGTTTTAGCAAAACGTATGTTATGCCTGATGTTCGTATACGCTCAACCTTAAATTCTGCAAACCGCAATGACAGGATCAATCAATCATTAAACACGCAAAGACAACGGATGAAAAGCAAACAAAGCGTGCATGTCAACGTACATATCTGAACACCACATCTGCCTGGTGTAACAGATAACGTTTTCAGGTCTGTTACTGGTGCAAAGTACATCTATTGTATGTTCAGCTGCAGTGTGTGGTACACTGGTTTGGCAAGCAAATTCACATTGTAAACTCATTGTTTGGACCCTAAGAGCGTGTTGTTATTGGTGGGTTAGGACAAAAACTTTAAAATTAACTTTATTCTTGTTTTTTGTCTTAGGGAAATACGACCAGTTTCTCATGTGTGACGTAGAAGGCTGTAGTTTCGACCGACCGCCAANAAGGTAGCGCTAGAGAGCCTTACGTGGCAGAGTATTGGAAGGTTATAAAGGCGGTCATGTCAGAGGCAACGTTTGACCGGAAAGCTTACAATGAAATACAAAACCTCTACCCGAATATTTACAGAAAAATTCCGAGCGACGAAAAAACGAGTTTCAAATTGCACAAGCAAAAGACGGTGAGCTTGGCAGTGTATTTTGAAATGATGAAAACAGTTGACGCATTTCAAGAAGCGACTATACAGAAAAAATTTCCAATGATGTTGAAAAAAGCGTGGGGTCTAGATGATAACCTTGATGAATCAAAGTTTAACATTGACCTGCATTTTGAGTTTAGAGTCATCATGGCGCAAAACTTGAAGTCAAATTAGGCTAAACCTTTTTTTAGAAATGCTGTATCAAAATACCTTCGTGATAAACCATTGCTCTTATACGTTTTCATTGTGTTTTGCCGTGTTTTAGTACAACAGTTACTGCCACAATCACTTTTAGTTGCGTATTGTTCACAAGAATGTAAAGAAGTTGTTGGTATGCGTAAATTTTGTTGATATTTTTGATGAAAAAAGATTCCGACTGTATATTTATTTCGTGAATATTGGATCCCATATATTGCTTTTAAGTCATTACCGCATTCTGTTATATTGTCTGAGGTCGGTATTTTATTTTTTGACAAAGTGATGTAAAAAGAAATGCATTGTGCAATAAATCTTACACAGATAACTGTGGCGTATCACTGTGACATGTAGCTACATAACAAAGGGAATCTTTCACACAGACACTGTTGTCATTAAAATACTCATGAAGGCGACTGGCCAGGCTTGGGCGCGCAACATATCAGTAGCACATTACTTCTAACCGCTACCGGAGATCAGAAGCCTAAGATATGCAAACCTCTAGGTTTCTATAACAGTCGACCGCGTCGTTTAGACCAGGGGTGTGCAACCTGCGGCCCGCGAAACGGATTTTTAGTTGGATTGCGGCCCGCAAAACGATTACTTTTCTTTTTTGAGCATTGCACGACGGCTGGAATTAAATTTATTATCCTCGGCGTAACAGTGCCGCCAGGAAAGTAAAGGCTGATTCACACCAGATTCGTCTACCGGCTTGCGGTACGGTTTTTTGATCTCGCGGCAAGCAGCGGGGCACTTACACCAACCGGGACCAAAGCTTATCTACCAAACATAAAACACTTTGGCCGTGTCTGATAGATAAACTGTGGTCGCGGCTGGTGTAAATGCCCCGCTGCTTGCCGCGAGATCAAAAAACCATACCGCAAACCGGTAGACGCATCTGGTGTGAATCAGCCTTAAAGCGAACAACGGGAACGGAATGTTCTTCTTTGAAAAACAATCAGACAAATCCAACCTGCGTTAAACAAAGGTGCGGCCCGCGGGTTAATGAGGGTGACTATATTTGGCCCTCCAGTAAAAAAGGTTGCACACCCCTGACTTACAGCAGTGGTTCTCAATCGGGGGGAAATCCCCACTAAGGGGGAATTTTGTGTTTGCAGGGGGATTCTGTAATAAAGATTAGTGTCTTAAAAGTTTTTAATTGCAAGAGCTTACTTTTTCTTCCTAATATACTGATGTAAACATACTATCCTCGACCTCAGTTTCAGGAGGGGATTTTTAGCTTTGAATATCGGTTAAAAGGGTCCATGGAATAAAAAAAGTTGGGAACAACTGACTTAGAGAAAAAAACCTTTCCACGCCCTATTTTCTAACAATGTTAGGAAAACTTTAGCGCAAGGAGATCTATACCGTATTTTGTTTCTTGAGCTCGGTCAGTGATTTCGCTAATTCAGTATTAGTCCTTTTTGGCAACGGTGTTTGAAGCATCGATTTCGCAACTTATAGTTTGATTGGTTGTGTGTGATACCAATATAGGCAGGCATTGGAAAGGACTGTGTAATTCCTACAAAGGGTTACAATAGGGGTGAGGGGAAACGGTAAAGTGTTATGATTTGTTTATGGAAGGTTTTCTCTGCTCGTGCGCACCAATTTAAGTCATATTTATGTCGTTAGGCACATAATTTTACCGAGGTTTTGACCGCATATTACTAATTTTTAGTTTTTATTTGCACAACTAAATCGCGTGCTTGACTTTTTCGTCTCAAGTTGGGATGAAATAAGTGCTTTAATTTAGAAGCAGAATCTAACACGACACCCATTTTGGTAAAGTTTCAAAAGTTTGATGAAAAACTCAGACTTTCAGAATAAAAAAATGATCCAACCACTTCAGGACGCCCATTTTGTATCATCGAATCGGCATGTATATTTTTCTAATTTATAAATTAGTTAATTCAGGACAGCATGGAATGTCAGCGATGGAGTTTTGTTTTACGGCAGATGCAACAGGTACTTGATGTTAGCAAAAGAATTCAGTCAATCAATATATTCACGTAGTGTTGTGCACGAATAACCATGTGTTGGACAGAAATGGTAGAAACATGCGAAGGATTTGGGAGGTCAACGCGGACCCTTGCTGTAACCCATCACGTAGGTTTTAGCAAAACGTATGGTATGCCTGATGTTCGTATACGCTTAACCTTAAATTCTGCAAACCGCAGTGAAAGAATCAATCAATCATTAAACACGCAAAGACAACAGATGAAAAGCAAACAAAGCGTGCATGTCAACGTACATATCTGAACACCACATCTCCCTGGTGTAACAGATAACGTTTTCAGGTCTGTTACTGGTGTAAAGTACATCTATTGTATGTTCAGCTGCAGTGTGTGGTGTACTGATTTGGCAAGCAAATTCACATTGTAAACTCATTGTTTGGACCTTAAGAGCGTGTTGTTATGGGTGGGTTAGGACAAAAACTTCAAAATTATTTTTTATTCTTGTTTTGTGGCTTAGGAAAACACGACCAGTTTCTCCTGTGTGACGTAGAAGGCTGTAGTTTCGACCGACCGCCAAGTTAAAAACTGTTACTATAGTTACTTGGAGTGCAGCCATCACATTGGGGTAACTGGGACCTTTCTCCTAAAGTGCCAAGTGCTGTCATTACTGACGCGACACATTTGATGACAAATGTCTATGTTAAAATATAAGAGTTCAACGTACTATGTTCAGAATAGTTTAGAAAGTTAAGATTTGTTGGCACTGTTCCACATCTGTAAAGTATAACTCAGTGTAAAATCGGTATCCGTAAATTTCTGCTTTGTAGACATTGGCTTGATGTGTGCATAAGGTAAGCGTTGTGAAATGTAAGTCACGTATCGGTCGAAAACAGAGAAAAATACGAAAAATTTTTTAAAATCTGAGCTTTGGAAACAGTAATGCAAACTTTTCAACAAAAGCCGTTGTCAATATCAGTGCATAACATTAACATCTTTATGCTGACTTACTGACAGTGAGAAACTGCGAACCTGGTCAAGTTAGCGGCCTGCATTATAACCTTACAATTGCAGTAAAACAGACAAAACTGGTTTATTGTAATGCAGCATCCAACCACAAACTCGAATTTTAATCACGATTTTCAAACGGTTTTCCTGTGAACGTCAGCAAACTGTAACACGCCTGCCACGTCTAGGGAGATTTGTAACACCTTACTAAAAAAAAGTAGTCAGTATGATGTAATGGTATTACACGATCTGTTTTGCATACTGGTGGTTTGCATAAAGTTAATTTTGCCAAAGTGGGCAAAGGCAAGGTTCTTTGTAGGATAATGTTTTGCAGTTTGGGCATTTTGGCAAAGATAGAATGCAACTGACAGACTGAACAACTCAGGGAAGCACTTGAATTGTTATCTGAAACGACTGACTTGTTATTGTTTAGATAAGCACAATCTACTACCAGATGTTGATCGAAACAGTAAATGTTTGCACATCTCCATTTTCGCAAGGTTTTAAAGACAAGGTACAAGTTTGATACTGTAACTTTGACATGATTTGTTAATTTTGACATAACATAGCCAGCTCAAAACAAAATTCGATCATTTATTAAACAAGGCCTAGCGAGTTTTCAAGTTTAGCGTGCAACTTTATACGAGTATTTCTTCTTTTCATGTTTGATTTATAGTTAAACGTTTTTGTGTGACATCACCATGCAACGTTACTACGAGACTGAGGAGATTACCGACTTCTACGCCAAATACAGGGGACTTTACCCGAAAGACGTCGCCGATGACGTCATCAAACACGTAATGGCCAACAAGAAAAACTGTGACGAAAGCAAGAAGTTGGAACGCATGGTTGAAGTTGGTTGTGGAAGTGGACAAGCGACAAACTTACTTGCTCCTTACTTCAGTGAAGTTATAGCCACAGACGTCAGCCCCAACATGATCAAAAGAGCCAATCAGCAGAACGCATTCAGTCACGTGAGCTACGCGGAAGGCTGCGCCGAGTCTATTGATGCAGAAAACGAAAGTGCGGATTTGGTTTTAAGCGCTGAATGTGCGCACTGGTTGGATTTGCCCAAGTTCTTTACGGAAGCGACAAGAGTTTTAAAACCGGACGGCTCTCTAGCGCTAATGTGTTATTATATTCCTGACGTACATCCGGAAGGTAGCGCCAGAGAGCCCTATGTGGAAGAGTATTGGAAGGTTTTGAAGGCGGTCATGTCCGAAGCAACGTATGACCGGAAAGCTTACAATGAACTAGAAAACCTCTACCCAAACATCTACAGGAAGATTCCGAGCGACGAAAAAACGAGCTTCAATTTTGAAACGCGAAAGACGGTGAGCTTAGCAGTGTATATTGAAATGATGAAAACAATTGACGCATTCCAAAACACGGACTTCGGTGGATTAAGAAAGTTTTCTCTGATGCTGAAAAAAGCGTGGGGTCTAGATGATAACTTAGATGAATCGAAGTTTAACATTGACCTGCATTTTGATTTCAGAGTCATTGTGGCACATAAATTGAAGTCAAATTAAACAATTTTATCTTTTTTGGACATCCTGTATAAAAACATATTTTTGTGGCAAATAATTGCTTTCATGTGTTTTTATTTGTTGCTCAACATTTTGTAACATAATTACTGCTGCGATCACTTTTAGTAAACTACAAATAGACAAAAACTGGTTTAAAAAGTGGGTAAATCAAATTTGTATTGTAAAGGTTTCGTTTTTCCCTTATTTCCCGCATTGTATCACATGCTCTGGGGTCAGTATTTGTTTGTTTTTTAAATGATGCAAAAACAAATGATATGTGCAATAAATCCCTAACCACATAAATATAATAAAATCTTACTCATATAAATGTATAGTTATACTGTGACATACAGCTCCTTAACACAGTTGGCGCCTTTTCCAAACAGACAATGCTGTCATTAAAAGAGTCATAAAGAGCGCTACCAACCCCACTAAGCATTATGACAAAAAAATAAGCGAATTTGGACAGCGTTATAGCTTCAAATCACTTTAAAGCCAGAAGCAACCAATATTTTTGACTCTGTCATTGCTAAACCAATTTGGATGTACTTGTACGTAACTGCAGCGAAGAAAAACGCTAGAAATTTACTTTTTACCAATGCTATGTATTTCCCGGACAAAAACCAGGCACAACTTCGTTGGTATAGATCATAGGCGTCGATTCCCGGGGTAACAGGGGTGACGGCCACCCCACTGGAAATTTCTAGGGTGACCGCCATTATAAAAATTCTATGTTGCCACCCCAGAAATTTCCTGGATTGTTACTTTTGCACCGATAATATTAGCGATAACAGAGAGTATAATATCGCTACAAACCAACGGGCGTTCGTTGCGTATCTTTATCACGTGTCAGACCGCTCGGATTTGATCATTTCGCCGCCCCACACGAAAAAAAATGCTTAAAAATCGACGCCTATGGTATAGATGGAACACGGCAAGAGCAAACCATCATACGTAATTGTTACAGTAACTTCAGGTCAGATGTTTGCCAAACTGCTTTGATATATGTGTCACGGCATTCAAACTTGCAAGCACAACTTAAAATATGGAGTTGCACGATAAGGAGAGGTTATGTTCTTTACAAGGCGATGTTAAGAGGTATAAACACATGAGATTTTGTTGCCCTCCGTCAGCAACTTGGTTTCATGAAAGTTTTATAAAAACACCCAAAACTGAGCGTAAGCTTGAGTAATGCACAACCAACCACGAACACGTATTTGAATCACGATTTTAACCGGTTTCCTGCGAACTTCTGTAAACTGTAACACGCCTGTCACCTCCAAGAAGAGTTATACCCTATCACTAGGAAAACAAGAAATGTGATGAAATAGCGTTAAGTGTTATGTCGTGGCGAAAAGTTGACATCGGCAATCAGTGGTCAAAGGTTATTTGTAGAATAGTGTTTCGGAGTTTGGGCATAAAAACAACTTAAACAACTGAAAGAGACATGGCAATTGATAAATTCAACGACAGGCATAGATCGAAAACCATCAAACCGTCGATTCAGTGTTCTGAGAATTAAATTTCCTTAGTTTGCGCCATTAGCTGCCACCGGTGATAAATAGGTGTGACAAAGGTCAAGCTGTGCAAACTGAAATATTCGCAAACTCTGACAGGGGCATGCGACTGGAATATATAATCATTTTGTATATCGACATTGGAATAAACGTTGCCATTCAGTTTTAGCAGCAGTGCTTCACACTACAGGTAAGTGAATTGCGTCTGGAATCGCCTACATGTAGAGTTAGAGCTTTGATGCATGACAGTGTTTCTTAAGATTTTTTCGATGCGACGATTTGGAAAAGTTGGTTAGACTTTCGATGCTCCAGCGTGAGGAATTTGATAACGACGCTTTTTATCAGTCTTATTTATTGATACAACACTGAGCGTTACAAAACGGAACTATTGTGCAACGCCCTTGGAAAATTAAAAACGACACACAGTTTGGGAACCAAGGTTTTGCTTCACGGCCGTTTACGCTTGTCAATGACCTTATGACCACAAAGAGCTGAATCGTTTGTTTAAGGCTCACATGAGTCATCGCAGGTAAACTTGCCTCTGCGTAGTGTAGCAAACGAAACGAACTTGCACTGAGCTTCACAAAACATAAGTTACAGCATGCGCTTAGCAAATGTACCAAAAACATCGATTTAGAAAGGTAGCGGTTAAGTATTTGCTTTTTCGTAGTTCAGTAAAATAGCACAATACAAAAGACAGTTGGATAAGAAACTGTTAAGTCTTGATTGTGTAGGGAAAGGTATATTTAATATTTTAATTTGTATTTATTAGTTAAAAACTACGAAAACAAGACACGGAATTGAAGAGTAGGGTAATTAAAATCTGCCAGAACTAAAAAAACTGCCAGAAAACTTGTATGTAGTGAATATCATCGCAATACAAACTTTTCGCGATGTTGATTATGCACTGAAGGTGACAACAACTGTGATATTTTAGACGTTGTTTGTGGCAATATTTTGCTTCAATCAAACCTTTTTTCACACAGACCATCTTGCTGACTTAGAGCACCTCAAGCGTATATGTGTTACGTGTGTTCCTTTGAGCAACGAATTATGGCAAAATTCTACGAATCAAAAGAGCTGACAGATATCTACGTCAAATACAGGGGGATTTACCCGAAAGACGTTGCCGATGACGTCATCAAACACGTAATGGCCAACAAGAAAAACTGTGACGAAAGCAAGAAGTTGGAGCGCATGGTTGAAGTTGGTTGTGGAAGTGGACAAGCGACAAACTTACTTGCTCCTTACTTCAGTGAAGTTATAGCCACAGACGTCAGCCCCAACATGATCAAAAGAGCCAATCAGCAGAACGCATTCAGTCACGTGAGCTACGTGGAAGGCTGCGCCGAACTATAAAAGTTGAAAGCGGAACAGTTGATCTGCTTTTAAGCGCCGAATGTGCGCATTTTTTCGACTTGCCCAAGTTTTTCTCTGAAGCAGCGCGCGTTTTGAAAGCAGACGGCTGTCTAGCGCTACTGTGTTACTATTTTCCGGCTGTAAACCCCGCAGGCGGCGCTGAAAAGCCATTTGCAAGGCAACACCTGCAAGTTTTAGAAGAAGCTCTGTCAAAAGCGACCTACAATCAAAAGCACTACGGCGCACTGAAGAGTCTCTACTCAGAAATCTTCAAACAAATTCCGAGCGACGAAAAAACTCGCTTTAAATTGAGTATGCAAAAAAACGTTAGCCTGGCTGATTACATAAAAATGCTTGAAACCATCGATGCTTTTCACAGCCAAAAGTTCGATCAGGTCGAGAAGTTTGCCGAAAAATTGAAGAAAGCCTGGGGTTGGGACGAAGGCCATGAGGAGTTTAAAGTTGAACTGCATTTTGAGTTCGGAATTATTATGTCTCGTCATTTGTCGCCAAAAACAGATTAGAGTTCAAACTTACACATTTGTACAAATCAAACTTCTTGTAAAATTGACAGCACAAAAAAGAAAATTTATGTTCTTTAAATTAGCAATAAACATCTTTGCTATTGGCCTTGTACACATGTGTTGTCACAAAAAATTGGTGTAAATTGAACTGTTTTCACACCTAAGTCGTTTTTGCCTATAATTTTTCTTGCTTGCCGTGTAGTTACATTGTGTGTTCGGGCCATATTAATCTCAATAATATAAAATTAGGATTGTGTGCTTATGTACTAGGAAGTTATATAGGTAGCTTAAACTCGAGGGGCGGAATTGCGACCATGAAAAACTCGTTCAATACAGTTTGCCAGCCAATACCCATAAGTCTACGAAAAAAAGAAACATTTAAGGTTTGAGATTTCGTTTTGAAAAGACTTTTAACATTATCAAATACAAAAGTGAATCAAAAGCGCACGTCACGAGAGACGTGACGTCACGAGATACGATCAGAGCCAACACCCTTGCTGCTTACAATCATGTTCAAATAATTTACAGAATCAGTTTAAACAGTCGATTTGCTTTGAATTTTAATGCTTAGTCAAAAAAGTCGCCGGGAATTATAAAAAAACGTCACTATGACGTCATATGTACCAAGCACCATTTCTGAAAAATGATTTCTTCTGAAAACTCGCAAAACCAAAAAGTATCAAACTTAACACACCTTGTCCCAGTAGAGACGAAGTTGTTGGAGCCATTCAAAAGCGGTGACGTCATTCGTGCCGGTTTTGATCAACTTGTCGATGACGTCGCGCGCGTGGACCTCTATCGTCACCAAGGCGACGACCTTTGACCTCTGGTTTTTGTTCAGGTTACCTCGGATTGCCTCCGAGTATTTGTTGAGCATTGACACCTGAGCGAAAAAAAACAGGTGAATTGAAAGTAGTTTTAGGACACAGACTCTTAGGACAGAAGTAGTTTAAAAAACATGATTACTGCACTGATGATGACAGCAGCGATTGTTGAAACGTTTGGACCAATATATATTCACTTTGTACAAGTTTCGGGCTGAATACTTACTAAAAAGTACTCTTTCGTGCAAGAACGTTAAAATACGGCTAAGACAAACTTGTTATCAAATATTTGCAGTTTTGACTATTTCAGCACGTTTGGCTGGAGCAAGCTTTCCTTTAATACGTTCTAAATATACAAAGCCGACCAAAAACGGACCTGGTTTTAGCTTAATCGTTAAATTGATTCGACATTTAAAAGGGATTTGTGGTTAGTGGTTTTCCTTATCAACCAAGTGGTTCGTGTTTTTTCTTGAAACTAATCATTCCCTATGATGTCAAACTTGTTAAAAAGAACTTCGGTTTACTTACTTGCTTCTTCTTGACACTCTTCAGCGCCTTCTTATCCCCTCTCTCTTTGCACGTGATCAAAGCTTTAGTGCAGTCAGCAGTCCACTGAATCTGACTTGCAGTAATCACAGGCTAAAAAATTTAACAAAAATCGAATGTAACACTTTTAAAAACGTGTCAAACTGCGACAACTTAAAACAGGGACTACTTATTAGCTTGGTAATTTCCAAACGATTTTGGGGCACTGACTACTACTGTTTTTGTCTTAGGCCTTGTGTAAATACGTTTGTTATAAATACATAAGTCTTTGACCGTACTTTTAAATCATACACATATATTTCGCTTAGATAACGACATCGATTAACATAAGGCACTGATAAAATAAAATAGGCCGTTATTTAGGCAAAATGCATATATATCCAGTATAACATGCAAGACAAATTACTTGAGACCTCAATAACAAACATATACAATTAAAATACTGCGTTTTGGAGATTTTTGTCTTTACATCGCTCCAATAACTAAATGCACGTATACAATGTAGCTGATAAACCTTTACTATCACGCATTTGTAATGTACCTGTCCAGGCCAGTCCTTGATCCAGCGGTCCCGCTTGTTGAGCATCTTCTTTAAGGCGTTGCGAGTTTGCTTTAAGACTTCCTTAAGTGTCCACCGCATTGTGCGTTCCACGTCACACAACCACGCCTCTACTGGCCCTGTAAATTGGTTTTGTAAATTCAAGCTTTATTTTTATGTTCGCGCTAAAATGTACAGCTAAGTGAACTTAAACGCTAGACATCTATGATACGCCAACCTTGTTTGGTTTAGGTTTGAGCGTTGAAACAAAACGTAATAAAGAAGATTTCGCTATTTTAGGGGTAGCGGGGTGACTACTGCGGCTCTGCGTTCAAACAAAACAGATGGCAGAACTCATTGATCATATCCACCAGTTGTGAAAGTTTCTTTCAAATTCCATAAACATTTATTGGCAAAAGTGCACGGACAAGCAGCGGGATAGAAAAAAACAGACATCAATTTACTTTTTTCCTATTGAAAAACATAGTACCACATTATACTAAATGTTACCTTTTATACACAATCTTAAATAAGTATTCGTTTTCTTACCTTCGAGGAGAACAGGATTTCCGAATTCAACAAACTCCCCCTCTGATGAATACATTCCTGATGCCTCCATCTTCTGACCGTGTCCGATCTTCTTCATCATAAGCGACTTGATGTTGTCGAAACACTTCTTCAGATGAGGTTGCACCTTGATACAAGTTAGTGTCAAGTGAAATGCACTAAACTTGATACAGAAAAGACAGAAGTGAAAAAAAGCAGACAAGAGACAGAAAGACAGAAAAACACACAGAAAAAAACACAGACAAAAAGCACACACAAACAAAAACAAACAGACAGACAAAAAATAGACAGTCAAAAAACATACAGACAAAAAGCAAACAGACAAAAAACACAAAGAATGAAAAACAGAGACAAAAACACAAAGACATACAAGCAGAGACAAAAACACAAAGACATAAAAGCACAGACAATAAACACTAAGATATAAAACACAAGACAAAAAAACACAAGCAAATCAACACACAAACAAAAAAATAAACCAAAAAAACACACAGACAGAATCAGTTGATGAAACAAAGGCAGAAACACACATGAAAGTAGACGTGCGAAAAAAACAGAGACAGGCAGAAACATCCGGGTAACAAAATGCACCCAAAAATACAGACAGAAATCGGACAAAAAGTAAAGCAGGCAACCAAAGCAAATTTGCATTGTCTACTTACAGCTTCGGGGTTTCGGGATTGACCGAGAATCTCCAACAAATCGTCGTTGGAAAGGAAATAGAATCTGGGGAAGATTTGTCGTTTCGTCTCAAGATACATGTCGAGCGACTTCTGTATCTCCTCGAGTTTTGCGTTCATGTCGTTCAGCTGCTCCAACATGCCTAAGAAAGCGAATACCGACAAAGACACAGTAAATCACATTACACAAACATGAAAAACAGCCAGAGGGATTGTACGTAGTGCATACATAGTAACGCATTTTGCAGTGTTGATGACAAAAGCGTTAATAAAACATTCGCAATAGAATGGATTGACAACATTTATCTCATTCTAACTAAGTTCTGAGCCTGGTTATACAAAGCTTGTTGTGATCCTGTAAAGTTGTCAGTAAACAAAGTAAAACATTAGCTTGATCAATGCCAGAATGTCTTATACCAGCTTCATGTTTTTGTAAAGTTCACAAACAGCGGGTGATTTTTTGCCCAAATGATAAAGATTTCAATCTGCAGCACCAGACATTCATTGAAGATTCGTTATTTTATATTTGTTTGTTTGTTTGTTTGTTTTATTTTTATCCTCGGGAGGCGGAGCAACGCCTGAATGCGTTATGCTCAATATGAGTCCGCCGTCGAGCTATCTGCTTCATTGCAGTTCCGTTGTATCATTTTTTTTCGCTTTTTGAAAGTTGGTGACTTCAATTTCGGTCAACCCATCGGGTTCCTCTGGGTTGGAGCAATGCCGCTTAAGTTTCTTGCTCAGGGAAACACAAGCGACCGAGATGGGATTAGAATCCACAATATTTTGGAATTGAGGTCAGAATTCAGCAACATGATCAAGCTAATTGTGTTTTAAATAGAAGATCGATAATTAGGTTGAGTTGCTTTTGTGGGTCGCAGTGTAAATATGGTTGAAACCCAGTATCTTGTACTCACCAGGGTGGTGGGTTCCTCTACGGGCATTGTTGTCTTTGCTCAGCCTCGTCATAATCTCTTTCCAGTTTTTGTTGACTTCATCAAACTCAGCTGACTCGCGAGGGAGTTGTTTGCGAATGTCCTCGCCCAAGAAAATGTTCTGCAAGAAAACGGACTCAAGTATTTGACGTGGTCTAAATCAGCTATGTTATAACTCATACAAATATAACGGTTCGCCTAGTGACCAAGGTGTTCAAACAAACATTTGTGATTCGGTAAGATGTTTTGCCAGCGAAGCTCAGCGTGGTGATTCGTAGGATGCACAACCTTTTTAACTATGGTTTTGAACTGTGGCTACGGCCAAGAAGTGGCCATTGATTTTAAGTGGACTATAAGGCTCTTATAACAGGCAGTAATGCTTTACAGGTCTACAAAAGTTGTTAAACTAGTTTCAAAAAGTACAAAAATCCATTTAAACAACTTTCACATTGAAAGTTTCAAAACTTCATAGCTTTTAGGTTCAGAAAATCTCAAACGCCAAAGCAATTATTGTTTAATTCCCTAAACTTTTACACCCTAGAAAGCTACGAGCCTTCACTTTTTGATGGGTCAATTCTAAACCACTGTTATTGTCAACTGTTAGAAAATAAAAAAAATAAAAAACGGTTACATACCTCGAGGTACATCCATTGCCTTTGAACAGTCAGTATCATCTCAATACATTCCATGATAAGAGACAGGGTTCTCTCCCATAAATCAACTTGCTTCTCGAATGCTTTCACAAAACGCGAAGCCTTCATTGTCGACAGCGTCACCTGGTGGTCTTCCAGCTGCTGGAAAATTTCGTCCGTGCCCCGAAGTCTGCAAAGGAGATAAATTTGTAACATTTTACACTGTTGTGTATGTTTTTCAACCATGGAACACAAGATACAGAATTGGCGAGTAGCTTAATTTGAAAGTGCTCTAGTCGATACTAGGTGCTCGGGCTATTGTGACGTCACTGAATATGACGTAACACTCGACAAGTTTCAACACTGTACCAAAAAAAAGTTTAAGCTTTTGACATTCGCGTTCTAAACTCAATACTTCCAATGAAGAAACGTTTAATGATTCTCGCGTGGTAACTTAAATTGGTTTAAACTTTCGCTAATACATTTAGTGGTCAGCAAATCTTGTCCAAGTACCAAGCAGCAAACCACCAATACACGATACCGAGTACTCGGGTACTGGCTTGGCTTGGCTTACAACGTAACAAACTTGTGACTTGCAGACTTACTTAAAGTGTCCTTTGTCTTTGTAAGGGGTAATGTCAAGAATAATGTCGTTCCATATCGATTCGATGTCAGCCAACGTCTAAAAATCGAAAACAATCTGTGTTACCAAAGCAGAGCCTTCAAGACAATCTTTGACGAGAGTTTGGCAAAGCAAACATTTACCAAAACCAAGGCAGAGTTTGGCGGTACAAAGCCATTTGGGACCACTGGCAAAACATTTTGCCTGCAATGTGGAAACAGTGAACGAAAGGGTTGGTGTTATTTACTGTGATACCGTTTTAAATTCATCGTATTAGCCTTGGAAAATGCTTTAAAACAGATAGAAATACGCCACTATATCTAGGCCTATATGACACTTCATTTAAACGATCCTTCGTGGGCCCATTATTAGCTCTCAGATGCCGGATCAATGTTTCTGCCGGAAATTTGTTGTTCCAAAGTCATTTACACAAGAATTTGTTTCGACATTCTATCCAGGTATTTTCCACACAGTATACTCGTGATCATCTCATTCAGGGCGCAACTAAGGATTTATTTTTACAGCAAGGCAAGGACATAGAAATACCCTTCGCTGAGGTTCGTACCCACGACCACAGAATTAGAGGCTACACCAGTCCAAATGGCATCGGTCTCAAATGCTTGGACTCACCTCTTCAATGGCCAACTCCTTGCTGGCAGCTCCAGATATTTCAGATATCTGTTCGGCGTGGGAGTCCAACCCTAGCTCAATGATTCTCTCCAGGGTGAATGTTTCGCTCAGATGATCAAAGGGCCGTTGAACCTAAAAATAAAATAAAAACGTATCATGAACTATGTTGATTGCGAAAAAGTATGCTAAAACACAGCATTGTACGTTGATAATTTGTTATCATGGATTTACAACAGCAAAGTACAACATTTGTATGATTTTTCCTGCCTTATATTAA
>QXVZ01022624.1:0-13789 GCA_008931825.1 Phallusia fumigata | reverse complement strand
TTTCCCGTTTATATTCTCCTGCTTTGCAATTTTTCTTTCTCTAGACGATATAGCTTCTTGTACTGTGTTTTGTACACACTGTTCGACTGCTTTGCGATTTCTGATTCTAACAGTAGATGGGCGCTCGAATATAACAGACCCCCACTTCCGGAAGCCTTCATTTAAACTCTACAAATGGAAATACTCGAGCAAGCCCAGCTTGTGTCATAGAGGCCACTGTGACTCACAAAGCCCTGAGTCACACCCCGTTTGTTTCTTGGAGCCAGCGATGATACCACCTTGTGACGTAACAATGCGTATGCGCGCGCAGCATATTTAGCGGGCTTTTTGCGATTGCCTGTTGCACGATTTGAACCAATCAACCCCCTATGTGGATTGCGAGGCGACTTGTGGGCATTGTCACGCGCGAAGAACCGGATAAAAGGTATTGTCATACGCATTGTGACGAAGAAATGAGTAACTAGCTTTAGTTCGATGAAGGAAATTGAAAATCAATCAAATCTAATTCTGATCTTTTTAGCTTTTCCGGGTGCGTTTTGGGACTTTAGGAAAGCCATTTGCATTTTGACACAATTTCGTCAACTTTATGTACAACAACGCAATTTGACTGTAAATTTGGCGCGTATAGGATACAAGGTTGCAAATGATTGTTTGGGTCATGTGGTGGAATTTAAATTTACGAAGGCATAACTACGAGTTTGTATGCTGATACAAACATAGCACTTCCTTACATGCTTACAATAATGAAACATACACAGTAACATAGGTATGTGTATGCAGGGCCAAGCTATAACCTAACAGTTATACCCAGATTAAACGCATGTAATAACAACATGGATATAGTGGTGCAAAAGATATTGATTAGATTCGGACAAAACATTTAGGTAAAGTAATCATGGGTCCCCTTCCACGAAGGAGACACGTATTGTTTTTGTTCTGTTTTTTTTTCTAATTTTTTTTCTGTCTAACGCGAGTTTGTTCCCACGTTTTGGCCAAGAAAGAGTCGTTCAAATTTATTCAAATTTTCACACATGATAGATGGGTATCTAAAGTTGTGCACTGACAACTTTTTCACAGACCCCGAAAACGTAAAACTGTTAAAACAACAATATTTAACATAGTAAGTCACCTAGAGGTTCCCTATATTGATAGTTGATACAGCAATGTAAAGTATTTTAAAGTATTTGTGACTTTAAATTGGATTCACCTATTTTTCACCTTTTTAACCCCAATCATTTAGTTTTCCGTTTACATGCCCTTTACTTTAGACATACTAATCCAAATGTATTGAAATTTAGGACGTAAATATGTAGATGCTTTCTATGGGATGTTCAAACTTTTAGCCTGGTCGGTTAAGTATTTACCCTTGCAGCCGCAAATACGTGTATAACAGCTGGCTGTTTTGCCCACAATTCAAAACGACCTGACGCGAGGGAGTGATTGACGATTTTACGACACAAGCGGCGCAACGCTCGGCGGTTTATCACAGGCTGCAAATTTACACATAAACGGGCGTTTATCGGTTGCGGCCAGGCGGGCGTTTTATTTGAATTGTCTTGTTTTATGACAGACGAAGCCCAGTTGTTTATATTACATGGTTTATGTGGGTGCGTGGCATAAACCGAAATGCGTTTGGCAAATAACGTTGCAAAGGTAATACATTACAATAGCTTTGCTCTCATTTACAGTTCTACTCTATAGTTAGTTGGTCAAGAAGCGCAATGTTGTTGTTGTTGGATTTATAGCGCATTACTGTAACCGCGCTGAAGAGATTCGTTAAGAGTTTGTTGCGGCTCGGCCAAAGGTCACTGTAGGTCAAACTATTGGTCAGTGTGGTTGTGGGGTGTAAATTATGCTTTTGACAGTGAGATTGTAATTGGCATAGTGTAAGAAATGATTTGGTTAGAATGTATTGGGAAATCTTTTCTTTTTATTTATGTTTTCCCACCGATTTTTAAACTGACCACATCCTAAAACATCGCTACTATTCAAAAACTGCATGTGTGTGGGGACCCATATGTTTATGCTAGCAGAAACAGTCATGTCATAAAATGCCAAGGGAATTTGGGACCCAATGTAATGTGGATGTTGAATATATATCCAACATAATAAAGAAAATGGTGTATGTGGAGAAAATCATTTTGATGTGGTAGTGTATGTGGAATGAAAATATGGAGAACGCCACCTCTCTAGTTAAAGTATTCTTTTTACAGTATATTTTGAGCAATGCGAAAATCCTTGTCACAAGATCGACAGGTTAACCTATGAAAACCGTGTTTTACAAAGCAAACCGCAGAATTGACGTTGTTTAAAAAAAATGGAAGTAGTTTTTAAGCAAAAGCAAACTTAAGTGGTTCCACTTACAGTTCTTGTAATAACCGTGACCAACGATGAACATGAGTCACATCGGAGCTGTATCCAAGTTGTTTACAAATTTTGGTGTCAAATTTTCGTTCGGCCTCAATTTCACCTGATGTTGTTGTCTGCAAAGACATTATGACGTCATACATACAGACCGGCACCACCTTGCGGTAAAAACTCTATTTGACATTTAGAAGTGCCGTGTTTTGTCGGCGGCGCTGTGCTCAAGACACGTTGAAGCAAGATTGAGTAGGGTAACATCCAGTTCCAGACCCATGATGACCATGGGTGAATGTCATATCCTGAAGAGCAGGCACATTTCCGACAATAAGGTATACGAATGTCAGGTTTAATGTAGTGGCGCTCTATCCGCAAGGTCAGAGAGCACACAGTCCGTGGTCCCTACTTTTTTTGTGGTCGCGTACCGCTTGGAGGCAACACACTGTCGCCACGTACCACCCATGTCCAGAGATAGTAATATTGATCAGATAATTTTTTTTCAAAATCGACAAGAATAAGCGCAACTAATAACGCAGTTCTATTTAATTCACGAGAGATGCTCGCGTACCACTGGTTGCACAGGCACCACCGGTTGGGAAAGAAGGGATTCCGAGTGTGCCCATCTGGCGGATAACCAACATAAACACCACAGTTTACAATTCAAACAGGAAAAAAATAACATGAGTGCTTGCCACGCATTCAATATAAGCTGAAGACAACTGTTTGTCAAGCCAAATGTCAAAGAATTGTTCTCGTTTTATAGTGTTAGTTTTGCGCTGCCAGAACGCGGATGTCATTAACTATTTGATTCCGTCTGTGACTATTTGTAAGTTATTGTTGTAAACTGTCACTACGCGAGACAAAATAAATTGAAACAAAATAAATTGCATTTCCCCGCAAATGAAAAGATACTAGTTAATGATAAAAACGCATCTATTTATTGATATTGTAGCCTTTACTTGTTTTTTATTGATCTGTGTATTTGACTTTTGTCAAATTAGGAAGCAATAGTGTTCTCTAAGTTGGTTTCCGCCGTAGCAAGAAATATCAAATGTTAGTTATAAAAAGGTTTTGGCACGTCTATCGTGAACCTCTGTGCATATTTAGCCTCAAACACGGAAAAACGCATTCTCACAAAATACGCACCGTTAGAAAAGAAACTTAAAGTTAACGACCCCGAAAACGTGATATGAAATCTCCATTGAAACGCCATTGCACAATGGTGTGACCCCACATGGAATTATATTGCGCCGCTTTTTGTCAAACCGAATGACAGTAAAGTGAAACGAAGCGACCCTTGGTGTCACAGAGGTCACTTTCATAGAATTGCTCTGATGTCATTTTGTTCATGGCACGATTTTTGACCTGTTTTGCATTCCTTAGCTGCTTATGGGAGAGATGCGCTCACCAATTGCATTTGATTGACCTCACAGCCTGTGTGAGTTAGGAAACGTTGGTCAAAGGAAGTGGAAACTTATCTTCTTTAAATGGTTGTACAACGTTGGTGCAATAATAAAGTCAATTGTTTGTACATGATGTTGTGCCTAATGGTATTAAATTTGAAAAGGAGTCGCAAACTGTGCTGTTGTTTCAGGGGCTGCTTTTTGTTCTAAAAGTGTTTTTCGACAGTTTTGTTTTAGACAAACTGTATAATGGCAAAAATATACATGGGAGTAAAACGTCTCAAAGAATATAGTGCAGAGAATTTAGTTTAAAACTTAAAGGCATAAGTAGTTGATTAAATTTAACCTCGTTGTTAATGTCTGGCCACAAAATGTATTTACGAAACAGCACATCATAAAAATCAAACTATATGCCCACACATAGCATTTGTAATTACAACTTACCTCCAAAAACAAAAAGGCTTTCCGCACGACCTTGAATAACCTTGCGTACGTGACATCAATCCAACCCATCGCGGCGCTTGGTTAAAGGCCAACGTCCGATAATAACCTTTCAGCGGGGAAATTAAAAAGCTCCTAACGGTTGGAAAATCCCCCAATCAGCAACTGCTCGATGCCAACCTTTGTTACTTTACAGTATTTGGCAAACTGAAATCCACATAACATTGCTGATTTAGCGTTGGTTTGGCGCCAAGAAAAAGGCTTTTGTCTGTGAATAAATGTCAATCAAATCAAAGTTGATGAAATATGATGGCAAAATTCAAGAATCCAAGCAGCATTTTAAAAACTCAGGTGTCAAGTATTATTTGCCCTTCCTGGAGTGAATTAAAACGACCATGCAATGCTAACTTACGGCCAGGATAAAATGGCCTTCCACACACAGTGACCTAAAATCACAACATTCCAAACCTCTCACCAAACAAGTTTTAGTGCCAGCTGATGATAAACCTGAAATTCGCAACTGAACAAGCGGCGCGTTGCAGCCGGGTCCAGGTGTTAAGTGTAAAACGCCGCAGCAAAAAAGCGTCAAGTTCTGATTGCCAATTATGTGCTCTGTTTTAAAGGGAAACCTACTGAACACAGAAAGGTGTTACACTACTTAAAGGTAGAGGCGTGTATTTTTGTTGGGTAAAATATGATTTACCGAAAAAATTCTGTTGGAGAATTGCGTTTAAAGCAACGTCTTAATGTAATAGCGTTTCAGTTTTATTTTCATACCTTTTAGTGTGCAAAATGGTATCGTGGACGAACTTTGCGTCATTTCCATTGATTTGAACTAGGAAACAGGACATGAGTTGATAGCAAAACAACGGTTTTATTTTGATGGTTACATCGATAATTGTTTGCGACAATCTTTTTCAAGCATGACTTCCCAATCCGGGAATGTCGCAACTGTAGCTATTTTAACAACTTACGAGATAAATCTGGTTTCAATGCGCATCCGAAACGATCAAGCTAATTTTACCCAACAAACTTTGATTGTGATGGATATAGGATGCACGATCTAGAAGTGCTTTGTGGTTATTTACAAAGCAAGTGGGATTGGATTTCGCTACAGAAGACTATTTAGTCCTTGAACATACAAAATATTTTTCTTCGATTAAAAATGTCATTACCAATGTAACTATAAAGGGTTCTGGTAAAATTGCGCCGGTGGTTTTAACTTTCTGTTCACTTGCATTTGAGGTTATTTAATGTAAGTTCGTGTAACATTCCTTTACACCTGCCTTTAGTTTCATAGACTGACCATGCCTATATAGGTTAAATGTACATATATTTTTAGAACGATTGATGGTTGTTTTTGTGTTTGATGCACAGCTTAATCCCTATATCAGTGTTTCTCAAACTGTTTTAGCCCAGGGACCACTTTATCTTCGAATTTTTTTCTGAGGACCATCAAACAGAATTTCATTCTGACACGCTCTCAAAAGAGGCGATTTCATAAACCCGTGCCTAATTTAAGTCATCTTTTCGCGGACCACTATAAGGGGATGGCGGACCACTAGACCACTCTTTGCCAATGCATAATCGCTTTTATTCGAGTCGAGTGTAATTTCGTATGTGACAGATTTGAAAGTGATATAAGAGAACTACGACATTTCTGTTTTGAGAACGCGACCATCTCGGGTTAGTAAGGTTGTGGGTTTCTCACCCTCTCAGGTTAAAAGTTTCCAAATCCAAGATACCAAAAAAGCGGACCCATAGCCAGAACACCCTAATGACGACCCAGCGTCAGGCAATTGCTGATGAAAGTTGAAATGTTATTAAGCACGGAAACGTATATCGTGCGGACAGATATATTTTACGCGGAAAAGTGTTTTTAGGACTAAAAGTTTTTTGTGTGTGTTTTTATGTGCGAAAAAGCACTGCAAAGTATTTATTACATCAATTCCCGTTTACTTTGTAAGAGTAGTTTGTCTGACAAGCCGAAACTTCACATTCGGTCATCAACAGAACATTGCATTGAATTATTTATACTTTTAGCGTGAAGATTTCCTTATAAGGACACAAGCAGAAGCTTGCAGTTGATCGCTGACAAAAACGTGTCATTACACGCCGGAAAAAAACACGCCTCTATTTATAGATCTCCACCAACAAAGTCGTGACTATAAGTGACACATAAGATGAAGGTTCTTTCATCCTACTCTTAGTCAAGTTCGCCCCATGTTAGCTGACACCTACGCTACAAAAAACAGGAAACAATTACCCAATGTTTCACAAAACAATAATTTGCCTAATATAGCTGCCGTCAAGGGATTAGCCATCGTTATCATCACACGTGAATAACGGCAAAAATTAAGGCCTTCCCCTTTACAACATCCGTTTTTATTTCCGAATATTCAACCATCGTTACGACACAAAATGCAACACTGCGTCATAATCACTTATGACGTCACAATCGAGTGGCAAGGCACGGGCATAGTTGGAAACCTTAAATCCGGAGCGTTAGCGTACACCTTAGACATGAAAGGAAAACAATAAACATGAGAGAAGAGCTGTGGTTGCTTGGGTTTGTTAATGTAACTTGTTGGGATTTTATTTCTAAAACAAAAATTCTCTTAAATCATTGTTAAAAAAGAGGAAAGTCGATCACGCTGGCCGTGTTATGAACTGTTAGTCATTCGGCGCAAACAACACAGATGAACAATCCGGGTAACAAAATTGATATTAAGTAAGTAATAAACATATACACGTCACAATGTCTGAAGAAAACTGGAGAAGAAACAAATGACGAAAAAAATCCAGGGTTAGAAGTCCAACAACCAAAACGGGAATGAATTTTTAACCCTGCATTTTACGAAGACAAAGAAAGCAAGGAATATCGACACAAGGTGGGGCCAGAGAGAAAAAACTAGTTGTGACGTCACGTCACAGAATACAAAAAAGCTATGTTGGTAAATGTCTTTTTATTACCACGATAAAAGTTTTAAAGACTGCTTCCATAGCAACGTGACGTTGCAACTTGTTTGCTTCGACGCAGCAGTACAATAAAACTGACATTTATCCATCACGTGATTCTTCCCGCCAAAACAGCAGCCCGTCCAGATGATTTCACGTCACAATTTGACGTCAAAAATTATGACGTCGCTTGGAAGCTTTTTACGGCCGGTACAGTGAGTAGAGGGGTCCTTTTTGAAAAAAATAACATTCCGTTGCTCTATAGCGCCAACTTATGGCAACAAATTACATTAGGCGTCGACACAAGATGACGCCAACGCGCTTGCGATGAAATATAGTTTGTTTTGATGTCACACAGCTAATTTCAGGGAAAAATGTTGCTGCTTTTATCTCCTCACAATGAAGAGGCTTAGATTTAATAAAAACAAACAAACAAACTATTCGTACAAACAAGTATTTTTGTCATTTTATCGGGCTAACAACATGTGTTTATGGATGACAGAAAATTGAATTTGGAATCAAAACCGATTTGACGAAACATTCTTTTAGTTTTCCAAGTTGAAAATTAAAAATTTTAAAACATGAACATTACTGAATAAAATACAAACAACACAAAACACATGTAGTATCTCTGCTGGTTTAGCAGGGCTGTTGTCTTGTAAAGGCAGTGTTTAAAAATATATCGAGTATAATAGCCTGGCTAGCTTCAAGCAGAATGACTGAACTGTTAAATTAATTATTTCGCTCTAGTAAAGATAAAATGTTGTAATAAAAATGTAAAGATCATAATTTTAACGTTTTTAAATTATTGTGTGACATCATAGTTCATTGCGTGATGCGAAAAAGCGGCAAGCACGAATTAATGGTAAGCACAGATTCAAACGATCTTAAAAGCGAAAAGCGTTAGTAACAATGAGTAAAAATGGTTATGAAAATGATCATCTCCAAATGACAATTAAAGTGAGAAAATGTTGATTTATCAGTGTTTGTTAAACAATTAAAACGATTTAATAAAGCCGATTATGATGTCACATGCAAAATGAAGGACTCAGTGGATTGTGACTTCTGATTGGCTGGAAGCGACTGCAAAGCAAATGATTGTGATGTCATTCAGTTGTGATTATTGCGTCACGATAGGCTATGGGTGTGAATTACATGCAGATTAATATTTAATAGATCAGAAAACATGAATTGTCAAATGTCACCGTAGCGATATTATAGGTCGATGGTTGGCATGCGTTAGCATTAAAAGCGCCATTTTTGGCTCCTTTTCACCCAACAACCAACTCCACGTAAGCACAAACCGTATTTGATCACTGATTAAAGCTAACAGAACGAATGTTTTGGATGGCTATGAGCCTCTACTTTTAGAATGCAATGTTAGGCGTATGTCCTAACAATAATGATTGAAACGCAAAAATGTGTAAATACACAGTTGCTTCTTTGGGTCACGGAAGCCGAAGAGATAAAAAAGCCGCGGGATGCCGACCTCCATTGTGGTTAGTGTCGTGTGTCATGATTGCTGGTAATGTTAGCATGCAAATTATAACGTTGTACATCGCTCCATGGGGCGAAGCGTTCATCAGCCATGCATAACCTCAAATTAGCAGTAACATAACATTTTTAGGGATTGCAACATTCGATCCAATATACAAGAGATTCTCAACCGGTGGTAAATATACAAAAAACTTACCGATTTCACAACGAAGACCCCCAAACTTGGGGGTACACATGCACTTGCCCCTTCTGCACTTGCCCCCGTTCAAGCACTTCACTCCGGCGCACCTCCGCCCCTTTCGGGACTTTTCCCGGGGTACACAGGCGTCCCCTAGAGCCTTGAACCCCCTGTCGCACTTGCACACTCCGTGGCGGTTGCAGTGGCTGTTGGGGCTGCATGGGGTCTTGCATTTCTTACCTGGGGCAAAAAGGGAAATACCCTGTGTTAAAAGTGAATAGCACCATCTCGTGGTTATAAATTTTATGAAAAAAAAGTTTAAACAATATTAAAGCAACAATGCGATTGCGAATGAACGCAAAACAGATTTGTAATCGAAGCAGAACATTGCGTTGCTGGAATGAAGCCGGGTATTTCATGCAGGAAATAGTAAAAAATGCGTGGAAAGTATTACCAAAACAATTTTGCGAAAATTTACCAAGTATCCCGATGTTTGGGCTGAAATAGCGAACGTTTTGTAATTAATGAGATATTCGATGCAATTATTGAAAGTGATTTAAAATGGTTTTACCTATAGTTTTTATAAATTTTGCACTTCGCAAAGTAATTATACCCAACTATGTTATTACGTCACACGGATAAATTGTGTCGTCACACAGCAGCGGGTATCACGTGACTTACCGGTTCGCAACATCTCGCAGCGATATCCGTAAGTGCCGGGGGGGCACTTGCAGAAGTTGCCCTCCCGACAAACGCCGCCGTTCTCGCACCCGGGGGAGCACACAGGTTCTGCACGTGACGTCATAGAGGGAGCGATGTGACGTCAAAAAGGTGAAGCACGATGCAAAATGAGGCAAAAAACAAAAGCGCATGCGTTAAACAATGGACAGGAAAAAAATTAGGCACCAAATTAAAAACCAAGTTTGGAATACTACAACTACAACAAATGGTATTGCGTTGGTAGGGTGCATTTGATGTTGTTTGTTTATTTATTAAAACGCCTTGTAATATTTACTTAAACGGTGTGGCTGCAGCGCGTTCAACCTCGATCCACCAATTGTATCCTTCGCCTTTTTCCGCCTAATAAAGTTCTAACGTTGCGCAGCTATCTCCGACTTGGTGATTGCTTCAGCGATATCGTGTCGCTGTGTTTTCTTCCACCAAGCGAAATAAACTCAACTCAACTGACGGAGCGCCCAAACATTTTGGCAGTTGCCCGGTTAATATCACTTGTGGATTGGCAGTACTTCACATTATCATCAGGACGGAACGAGTCAATTTTATTCAAGCGTGCATGGCCCAACCTCCCTGGTTTTCACCGCAGTCTCCGCTTTACCTCAACCAATTGCCGCATTACTGTTTGCAGCGAGCGGGCTGCAGCGAACCGTGCGGCAATCGTTCTGCAAATGACTTCTATCGGTATTTTGCAAAGCCTATTATGTTCCGTTGCTTAAACACGGTCGCATGTAAACAAAGTTGTCGCACAAGATAAACGATGGCGCATTGTGACGTCACAACGCTATGACAAGGTCATATGTCACGTGAGTGATGGCAAGACAAACAAAACTATCCGTTACTTGCATAAGACAGGCGAGAGAAAAAAAAAACAGCGGTCGTGAAAGTCAATGTTTAATTGATCATTGTTACGGCGCTGGCAAACTTTTAACGGCCGCCGTAGAACAGCGAAACCGCGTCGAGATTTCAGTCTCGCCAAGACGCCACAATTATCGAACGCCAAACACTTGTGACGTCACAGAGGCGACGCGATAAACTCGTTTGGGTTCACCACACGACGTTCGGTCAACATGCTCAGGTTAAACAAGAAGTTCTGCACACAACCAAATGTTGTAAGCATTTACCAACTTATAATCCAATCCAATGATGCCAATGGTTTTGGTTTGTGTGCTTTTGATAACGAGACGGGAAATGGCAACTTGCGTTGTACTAAGATGGTTGCAAATTTATATCGTTAATTATTTGCTTTATTAAATTCAATATTCTGCTTATTGTGAACCCTACACACACAGAATTTCGAAGGTTTACTGATTGAGTGTTTGTTCCCTATTGACGCAAGTGAATAAAAGTTTGCTTTTGAAAGGATGTACGAGCAAACACTTAAACCAGCGTTTTCCAACCGGATGCCGTTTGCAAGGCTCAGGGACGCCACGAATTGTTTTTCCATTTAGTCAAGCATTACCAGGTATAGCGGTGAATAATGCTTGCAAAATAGAATGACTTGGTTGATGTCTATAATTTACAAGTAAAATGCAAAATGACAGTTTACTTTATATTGTTCTTTTTGTAATTGCCATGTAAGTCGCAATGGTTGCCGCATTTTAAAACCCTTTTGTTGAGCAAAACATATACGGTTGGAAACCACCGACTTACACGTTCGAACTAAATTAATAAAGTAAAGTTTAAGCAACGGTCGAACTTCAACTCTTGTTGACAATGGAAAGTTTTTGGTAAACTTGACTGTCACGCATGAATTAGTTCCGCACTGTGACGTGATAATGTCTTGACAAACAACTGACAAGCGCTAAGCCAGGCTGGAAGAGTTATTTATACGGCAGTGTGCATGACCGCTCGTTAATTATACGACTGTGTGTTGTTGTGTGATCGTAAATTTTACTATGCTTTGTAACTTGGCAAAGCAATAAAATCGTGCGTTTAAATTAACTGCTGCCTACAAAACAATTGCAAGGCAAACTGAATTGTTTTCATGCAGATACTACGGAACAGCTTATTATTGCTGGGATGCTAACAGAAAGGGAATTGGATTAAACTGAAATTGCGACTATAGCATAGAAATAAATGGTGAAATTAAATGTTTTACACCAGAAAAGCAACACTTAGAGCCGGTATTTTAACAAACTTTCTGCAGCCATACACTTTCGGTGATAATTCGAATTGATTTTTTGTGCAAATGATGCCTATAATTCAATTTAAGCATCTAATTAAGGCCCAAACCGATTTATGAAGGCCTCTTGCATATTTTAAAAGATTTTAAACGCGATCTCTCGAAGTTGACTGCGCGAAAATTGTTGAAAAACCGCTAAAACAGGTTCAAGCCTGAAGCCTCTACTTTGTCGCAAAGCGCCAGACACGCCCCCTGACACACCCCTTTCTCACCTCGCCTCTTTTTTCCGCGACTTTTGCAGCACATCACCCCGCTGGTGAACCCGGAACGGAACCGACAGGAGCCTCGGGTCTTGGCCGACACCTTCCGCCTCTGCTCGCCGTTCGTGGAATTTCGGATTTCCGAACTTTCCCGACCCCACACACTGATCCTCCCCTTGTTGAGACAGGAGGAGAAGCCGCGCTCTACCTCCCCACAACCCGCACCGATCCCTGCCATTCTATTTCCTTTGTTACGTTTCGAACACCTGAAGAAGATGTGAAATTTAGAAAACTGCTTTTTACACAGGACGTTATATAATTTTACAACTTTGGAAGCATATTTAGCTGTTTTCACTTGTTATCGCGCTTTTATATTTTATTATCGGAAAATTATGTAAAATTTTAAGCTGACGTCATCAACACTCCCTATTGTGACGTATTATTGCCCCGATGTTGATGACATACCAAGCCAAAAAGCCGCTTTACAAAAATAATTAAATTTTTCATGACATCATCAACTGTTTTTACTTGGTGCAGGCGAAGTAGTCCGACGTGGCGGCGTCGTAGGCATAGCAACCGGTCAGCGACGTCACTTCGTTCCACATGAGTTGGTGCAAGACACGTCGGTCCCTCAATCCGCATACCTGCCACCCGGGGGCGCACAAGTGCTTGGTGGCTCTCTTCACGGTTCCCTTCCAGCGACCCTCGCATGCTGCAAGCTCGCCACTGTTGTGGAGAACGGAGAAGGATTTAGGAACCGGATACGGACTTGAAGAGTTTGGTTAAAAAATTTTGCAGGATTGTAGTCAATGATCCGCAACCGGTTCGTGTCACTAAGTGTTGATACAGNAAAGTTACTGCTTTTTGAAAAACATAGCAGTGGAATTTCACTTTACCAAATTTTAAAAAAGATTTAGAATAAAGTAAGCTACTGTTGCTTACAAACTTTTCTTGAATTTTGCTTGCCATACAAGACAGGCAAAAAGACCAGAAAGATGTTTTTCCCAGGGAACCCCGAAAGCTTAACACGGCCCTGCCAGTGCTAACGGGTAAATCATCTTAAAAATATGGACAAAAAACTTTTGTTAAAAGGATTATTCAGTTTAAGTTGTCGATAAAGGACTTTTCAGCAAATTTGCCTAAAAAATGCATTTCTCGAGGCAAAATATCGATGTCTATGAAACAAATCACCGGTGTTCACTGACCCGTGAAGGAGATGTTGACCTTCAGGGTTTCGGCAAGCCACGAGGTTCTCAATCGGTTCCACAACTTTAACGTCGGATGTGTAGGAGATTGCAAATCCGTGCCTGCGGGGTACAGGAAATTACAAATTAATATTCCATTGCACTTGACAAATGTGAGATACTATCTTGCTAAACAAAATCGAAATGGGGTTTTATAAATTCGACTGTTAAATTAGGTTGTAAGATTTTTTTGTGTTAAATTAGGTTGTAAGTTTCGGATTTAAACGATTTGGTGATAAACTGCAATATGAAGATAAACACATCTAGATTAAAACTGTTTAGACTGCGAGAAATACGAAACAATCAATCCAACGTTTTTGTTAAATGAATAGCTGAGAACGAAAAAATCCGAAATGTGTTACTTTTGAACTTTCTACACAGATAAGAAACCTTTTCGTAAGCATGAAAACCCTAAATCCACTAAACATAGCAGTGATGACCCTTTGAGATTATAAGCCCAGGTTAAAACAAAAGTTTTCGAAACTTTCCATTGTTGTTATTTCCCCCTGTGACGTGAAAATCGTCATTTCCTCGCAAGAACAATAGATTCGATGATGATCAATCAACAATACGCGCACAACGGCCAT
>QXVZ01022623.1:0-18458 GCA_008931825.1 Phallusia fumigata | reverse complement strand
TGTTTTCGTGCGGTTGAAATCATGACACCGTTTTGTTCAAATGACAATAGGTTTAAACGATTCCTAGGTTAACCCTTGCCCCGATTTGTAACTTATCCTAACCAAAACTTATAATCAGGGGAAATCGGAGTATGAAGACTGGAAGTTTCAGAACGTTCCTAACCTTGTGGAAGTTCTGGAAGAATTCAGATCCATCCAGGTTGAACCTCCCTTGCTTCTCAGTCAGCTTCCACTTCTGCAGTGCCGGTATTACTCGATCAGCAGTTCGCCTGCAGTTCACCCCGGCGAGATTCACTGCACTGTGGCTGTAGTCAACTATCACACTCAGGGTAAGGCATTAATCTATCGTTATTTCACCATCAACGTTTCAAAACTGAAGGGAATGAGGCTGGGGCCTGCGGTACCTCAACCTATTTTGTTATTAGTCAACAAATCTTTATGCCAAAGTTTTTCACTTGTTTTGTTTCTCCATTGTCCGTGAACGTTTTACTTCATGGTGCACTTTGGCCTAGGGGCCAGCACTTTTGCATTCGTATCATTTTCCTACAACTTCGTACGGAGTCAGCTGTGCATTGCCTTCAACAAAAAAAATGTTTAGGTGGCAAAGGCCCGTTGCACCACGGAGTTTGTTCGACTTACCTGGACAACGCAGACTCGGACGAAGTGATTCCCACTTTCATTCGGCCGTAAGTACATGTGTTTGCAGCACAGCATGTTCTTCGTAAAACTGTGTGCCATTAAAGTGAACTTTTCTTAGGGCTCCAGCTTTTCACTTACCAGAAGATGAAAGTCTGCCATGTGTGTTGGTCGGCCCAGGAACGGGAATCGCCCCGTTCCGAAGTTTCTGGCAACAGAGGATTCACGAAACAACCGCAACAAGTAAGAACCCAAAGAAAATAATTTTAATTTTGAAAATCAAGTGTCAAGTTACCAATCTGTGTATTTATAGGAATGTGTATCAAATCCCCTGTATTTAGGAATGTGTAAGTGCATAATTGTTGTACCGGATTTCGCCAGGCTCAATGATGAACCTAAAAAACACATTTCCTGAAAAATACATGTTTGCCCCAATGATATGCTTTTTTGAAGATAAAAACAAGCGCACGATGGCGCTATTGTTCGGGTGTCGTCATCCCGACCAGGATCACTTGTACAAGGAGGAAGTGGAACGCGCGAAATCGATGGGCGCTCTGACATCCGCACACACTGCATTCTCTCGAGTTCCTGGGGTTCCTAAGGTACGATACAATACTTGTGAATTCAATTATCAAAGTACATCAAAGGCCAAAGTTAAATGGCCGGTATTTTACGCATGTGTCTAAAAACTTTGTTACACTTTTTACGAAAAACTAAATATTGCAACACATCTCATATATCTTTAGTTAGTGTAAGAGTCGAAAATTAAAATACAATAAATCTCGAAATTTAAGAGAAATAGTGTCAAAAACAAACAGAATCAGTCGGTACAAGTATAAGGAACACTTGCAGAAGCCACAGAACCTCAGTTATGAAGGTTTATGACATTGTGTCCATTTCAGTATTTGATATCTGCTTTAAACATTTATAACTTTTCTCAACAGAAATACGTGCAGGACGTGTTACGGGACGAAATGTCCGACTTTGTGTTTGATTGCATCATCAACAAACGCGGCCACTTCTACGTGTGCGGTGACGTCACTATGTCAGCTGACGTCAGCAGGGCGCTTATAAACGTGATCAAGGAAAAAGGCAACATGACATTGGAAGAAGCGACCAGTTGCGTGGCAAAAATGAGGGTACGTTCTAAGTTTCTCCTTCCCCCAGCAAAGGCACGTTGGATATTCATCCCAAAGTTCAACAATTTTTATAAGTATATGAACTACAGCGGAATATCATTGTCGACATATTGTTATTCTGTATCCGTTGAGTTTCGCACTGCAACAAAAAGGGCGCCAGAGTAAGTTCACGTTATAAGTACAAAGGGAAACCTAACCTGCTGGAAACAAAACGTAAAGCCTGTTTTGTATCTATAGCAAACTAAAAAGAGTTTCTCGACCATACGTAACTGTATATTTTGCATGTTTTCCAATAGACCGAGGAGCGATATCATGAGGATATCTTCGGGATCACCCTTCGCACTTACGAGGTCAGCGAGTCAATCCGAAAGCGCAACAAAACCGGATCTGTGAACGGAAACTGATCAAGCCATTGCATCGAATTGAACACTGGATAATTGCCACATAGTGTAGTGTAGAATAAGACAATCAGACATGGCTTGCAATACAACTATTAAATAAATAAAATTATTTATCTCGTAATCAAGTTCCATAGGATTTCGCCAGGCACTCTGCAGCCAAGATATGCCTGACTTCGCGAGCGCTTTTAAATCTTTGTTCCATGGCCTAAGTGTGACGTGTGTAGATGTAGGTGACCCTTGCAAGTTTGGTGAGAAACAATCTTGCGGTGGTAAACAAATCGCAAACGCTTGCATTCCCTATCACGTTTTTGACCTCGCGAGCAAGGTTTCGATCTAAGCATGTTTGACGAGCACCTCGAGCGATGCTGGTTGATTGATGAACAAGCCGGCGGTGCCAAATTGTTGTAACGCGATTGCACTTCAACATATTCATTGTCTGTGGCTCACGTGGCTTTTCTTAGTGCTTTGCTTCCTCTGTTTTCGGTGAAAAGGCACAATCCTTAAGATACATGATCCGGAGAAACATTTTTTGGTGTATCTTAATTGTACATCACACAACCAGACCCGAAACGATGGGGTCTTAACTGTAAATAATTCTTGTTAGAGCTGTTTTTACATTGTTGTTTGCTTTTAATTTTCAATGCTTGTTTGTTTGTTTGTTTGTTTGTTTTTTTGGATACGTTGTCAACCCTGTATGCACTATTGATTGTTTTAAAACTATTGGTTAAGCTCTATATACTGTTGGCTGAAAAGTTACGCCGTTGCTATGTTACCAATGTAGTTGTATAAATTAAAACTTATCTGCATATGTGACGGTTGATAGACACAACAAAGCAGAAATCTTAAAAATTGGTTTAACTTGTAGGTTTACGGACCTGATTAAATATCGTGACATGCATAATTTTGTATTTCTTCACCATCTGTTTTCAGTAGGATACTTATCACTTCACAATTTCGCTTAATTTAGATTAGTGTGCTTTGAGATTACTTAACATCAACGCCGGTTACAAAAGCTATGCTTACATCTCAAGGATTTTCAACAGCAATTCCGAAAATAACTTGTTAACGTTTACATTCCAAACACAGGAGAAACTCGCAATCTATAAATGTTTCAGGCAACTGAACGGCCACAATTAAACCACAATCATTGATCATCATTAACTGAACTTGTCAAGATATAATGGCCTGAACCATGATTTGTTGATCTGCATATACGGATGTGTGGCGGTGCTTACATTACAAGCGATATCGAACACGAATAAGCTAATTATCGGCGCGAGGAACACCTCACCAGGTGCACGACTCGCATAATGTCACGTTTTGGATCATCAGGCTCATTGCGGGATGACAAACAGCAGCCGGTTGACCAAATAGGGTTTTGAAATTCGGTTTAGACATTTTAACTTAACGCAAGGGGGCGCTCGCCACCAGCAAAATTTTTCGAAGTGGGCGTGAAGCCAGCGATGAACACCCATCAACATTTAAACTCACGGGAAATTTTCCTGAACCATACAGTTTTTACAGTCTTTTGAATTCCCAATTTACATTATTCTTGAATACTTGTAAAAACAAAAAAGTATTTTGCTAATTGCAATAAACACCAAATGTGGTATTGTGACTATTTACGTTATAAACCATGTGTCGGAGTGTGGTCCAAGCTTTTTATAAGCGTATTAATGTAGACACAAACACAAGATCCTCGTGGCATGACGACCTTTCAAGGTATGTCAGTTGCTACGACCCCAAGTGCCTATTTTGTGTTGAAATTCATTAACAGGTGTTCCTAAACCATCCAAAACAATCAAGATACCAGCTATGTCACATTAAGCGCCCCTTTTCGGTCAAAAAAAGTTCATTTCCTGCAATTTTCGATGTAGACTGTCGCAGTATTTAAAGTTTACACTGAAAAATTGTGCGGGAATTGTAAAAGGTCGTTACGGCCCTCAAATTAGCTGTTGGGTTTATGGGTTTGGTTGCTGATTAGATTTTGGAAAAAAAATTCCCTCTTCTAAGCGGAATTTTTGTTTATTTCAGGTTTTACTTTCGAAGATTGCTTTCATGGCTAACGCCAACACCTAAACAAAACAAAGAAATGTGCCAAAATTTCCGCATACGTTTTAGTTTTTCATGTAAACAGAAATGTTAGTCGGAATTTTAGACAAAAAACAAACAAATGTTAGAAACAATATATTATTGTTGATTGTCACTTAATCATATGCCCTAAAGTTTCTATTTACTGGAGTAATTGATCTTTTATGCACAATACCCAACTACATATTAAGCAGAAGACCTCCCACGACGAACGTACACAAAAACATATTTTTGCCAAAAAGAGAACAGGCTTAATTAGTAATTAAGCGCCCAACTGTGAAATGCGTTTAATAATCATCGATCGACCACTGCATGACGCAGACCTGTTCCTCTACTTATATATCACCACCTCCTCGCCTCGTAATAAACCTGCAGGACATGAATAATTCATTTGTGGCACGTAATTCCGATGCGCTAACAGTAGCGGCGAGGTCGTGCCGCAGCCAAAAATAACCACGCTCTATGACAAATACACTGATAGCGATTGACATGCGCAACCGATAANGATTTTGGAAGAAAAAATTCCCTTCTCTTCTAAGCGGAATTTTTGTTAATTTCAGGTTTTACTTTCGAAGATTGTTCTCATGGTTAACGCCAACACCTGATCAAAACAAAAAAATGTGACAAAAATTGCATTTCCGAAAATGTTTTAGTTTTTCAGATAAACCGAAATTTCCGTCGGAATTTTAGGCAAAAAAAAAACAAATATTTGAAACAATGTATTATTGTTGATTGTCACCTAATCATATGCTCAAAGATTCTATTTACTGGAGTAAATCATCTTTTTATGGAAAATGCTCAACCACATATTAAGCAGAAGACCTCCCAAGACGAACATACACAAAAACATATTTTTGCCAAAAAGAGAACAGGCTTAATTAGTAATTAAGCGCCCAACTGTGAAATGCGTTTAGTAATCATCGATCGACCACTGCATGACGCAGACCTGTTCCTCTACTTATATATCACCACCTCCTCGCCTCGTAATAAACCTGTAGGACATGAATAATTCATTTGTGGCACGTAATTCCGATGCGCTAACAGTAGCGGCGAGATCGAGCCGCAGCCAAAAATAACCACGCTCTATGACAAATATACTGATAGCGATTGACATGCGCAACCGATAAACGCTGGATTTTGGTTGTTTTTGGCGTTCCACGGAGTTCGACCGTTCGATTTCGTAAGCACGTTAGTCCCGATCGGCCGTTAAGATGCAAAACGATGCAAATTAGTTTACCCGAGGTAACATGTATTTACTATGGCCCGCACATGAAGTCCATTTACGTCTTTTTACAGAACGCCTAAGCCATATTTTTAATACCCCTGAGGAAATTTGCACCTTACAAAGATTCTCCCAACTCGTCACGACACCCATCTCAATTCCGTGACACAGCAAAATTTTTAATCAGTAAGTTCATCAATTAGTCTCCGACGATGGCAAAAACATCACGTGCACAGGAGGGTTTTTTGGTCCGTCACCGCTGTCAGTGTGACGAAACTGCTTCGGTCCGGATTAAACCCGATAGTGTTTCTTCACCACAAGCGTCTCGATATAGCCTGCTGATTTCAATATCACACCGGCGATCGGTAAAAAGGAATTGTGATTCGCCGTCGCGATAGGATTCAATGGCAAATCTGACTTCCGCGTGGAGTGTTAAGTAAGGACAGTCACATCCGTTTCTTGTCTCTAGAACAATTGCTCACCGGCAAAGTGCGATGATTCCTCTGCCCTCGGAATGTAATTTAATCCGTTTAAGCTAAAAATAGAACACTTTACGATGTTGGTTAGTGAGTGAGTTCAAAATGTAGGTCGTCGCTTTGGAGTGTTTGTTGCAATATCGTTGTGGTGGTCTGATTTACAGCGAATTGTAAACACCAAAACTTTGACTGGGCGGGCCCCAGCGTCGTGGCCGACAAATCGCCTTTATGTTGACTGCATCCAAAACGCTGCAACGACCGCCGAAAAACATTACTAGAGAGAAAATAGATCAAGTTTTTGATGGCGTTAGATAAGGCATCGATTTGTCGACTCATGTCACAAGTGTTTACGGGGAAGACGTTTCTCAAAATACCGTTGGTTGGTTTCGGTGAAGCGAACGGCCTTTAGCACGGACAAGGTTTGGCATAGATGGGCGTTACCAGCTGACACGAAGTCCCCATTAACGTCCACCAACTGACAAACAATTCTGCACCTAAATATGGTAAAGCTGCAGTAGAGCGAAGAGTTCCGATGTTTACCTATTTTGATTTCTGGGTACAAAATACAAAAGCTGAAAGCAAATCATATCACGAAATAGGAATAGGTAGAAAATGGCGAGTTCACTCTATACTTCTAACGTGACTATTTTGGGATCGAAGAAGCCCAAGTTTGCAGTGTTCAACCAACGCCGGGACCGCTAACCTTGCATTCAAGGGCAAAAGACATTCCAGACAGCTTTGGCAACATCTGCGAACTGTTTAACCGATAAATGCCCGCTAATCCCTCAACCGGTGCGGGTCAAAGGTTTGTTGTAACATACCTACTGCGGTCAGTCGGACGAAAGTTTATTGCAATAGCACCGCGCTTATCTGAGACATCGGTTCTGCATGCGCCGTGGTATCTAAATTGCGACACCACATATCAGTGTTATAGAGAAAACAACAAGTACACGATGGTTTCCATCGAGCTTTATTAGGTTTGTAAGTTTGCTAAATTGCAAAGCATGCATTCCGCGCCCTGTGTTGTCCGCTTAACACGGGGGCGCCCCTGTTCGGGGACGAAAACATGACATCAACAAGCGAAACTGGGTCAGTCAAAACATTAGCCCATTGTGCTCCCAGGGCTGTTTTGCGGGCGTCCACACGACGGAACGTGCGCTGATCGTAAACAAAAATGTCGCATTCCCGAAGTGAACAATGAGCAAGACTTATTTGACAACAACAAAAGCCGGCCCGCGCATTAACACATCGCCTGCTACCGCGATGAGCAACAGCACTTCACAATGTCAACAGGAGCGGTCATCGCCCCCCCAATCGCGCGAAAGGGCGATTATGCGTTGGCAAGCGGCGTGCAACCGCAGGTGTTCGACGTGTGCATTTTGCCGTCGCTGGCTGCTGGAGTTTACCGCCATCCGATGAAACACTGTCGAAAATAAACACTTTTCAAAGGCCCTCGTCCACATTTACCTCATTCGATCATCGCAAGAGCGGGCCATCAGTCACGTATTCTTCGCCCCTTAGTTGCAATACAGTCAGTGCGACGAATCAATTCCCTTCTCATTTGGGTTTCCCATATGTTCTGTTGTTTTCGTTGGCGAGGTGCGACCGGTTGTTTGAGCTCGTGAACACGGCTGGTGGGCGCCCTTTGCCAAATTGCAACGTCAGTCGTGAGAAATTGTGACAAGATTTGACATTCTGATAGAACTTTTCGCCGAAACTTCGCCCCCGTTCAGAACACGAGCTGACAACGTGCCACGTGATAACGTTTCAAACTGGCTCTATCTCAGTCTTTACGCCTTGTTAGGAATTAGACACGCGTCAAGCCGAACGGTCTAAACTCAATATTGTCGACGAAATTAGAACTATTCTCCTTTATTTCTTTCTTTGTGTTTCGTTAAGTGCAAAGTGCAAATTCATCGGTGCCCAAATCGTCACGCGGCCAAAACAGGAATCCGTTTTTGTAACGTCTAATGTGTGACACTGCACGCAAATGCGGTGCACATGTAACGTCAAACCACCTTGCTGTGACCTATCGCCTCCAGAGAATTAAAAACCACGGCTTCCAGCGACAAAAATAGCTTTGACGACACGTGAGTACACAGTAAACGCCGTTAGGTACATGATCATTAATTACGACATCCTGCGTAATCCGTCAGCTTTAAGGCGTACGTGTTGGCACAAATAAGCTGTTTATTGTGCTTGTCACTACGGATGCCAACACACATAGTGAAGATATTGTCTCAAAAAGCACATCATATTTATTCTGGGTAAGATGAGAAATGTTCATTGTCATTTACAAGCATTTTGCTTGTTATTGCTTTCGATGTCGTTATACCGGTCATACAATGCAGGATGTAAATATAAGAGATGTCTCATTGGCTACAAATGGTTTTCCAAGGACCTTTATTAACGACAAACACTGAAAAAAAACAGTTTTAATCCTTTCTGAGACTTGAGTTGATTCAAACTGTAGGAAAAGTTGACGTTCATATTCAATGATTCAGTGATCACAAATTTACTTAGGAATTGCAAGGGCGTCATACGTGCGCAAAGACCTATAGACGANTTTTCCAAGGATCTTTATTAACGACAAACACTGAAAAAAAAACAGTTTTAATCCTTTCTAAGACTTGAGTTGATTCAAACTGTAGGAAAAGTTGACGTTCATATTCAATGATTCAGTGATCACAAATTTACTTAGGAGTTGCAAGGGCGTCATACGTGCGCAAAGACCTATAGACGATAAATCATTACCCGCGTATCTTCCGCAAGCGTTTGTGTATAATTTTAACATGGACTTAGCGCGAATTTTAATCCAAGCGCCCTCTTGGGTTCGAGGTGACGTTTAACAGGATAGTTGGCATTTTCGGTGAAGTGCAAACGTGATTAAGTCGACTGCCCCGCAACATGGCAAGGTCGAACGGGCTGTTGCCTAATTCAGCGCGCGCGAGGAAAAAAACATTTGACTCAAATTGGCGGCGCTGAGGCCTGTGTAAAAATAGACGCCTACACGCGCGCAGGCCAAAGCCAGAAAGTCTGTGATTGTGTTTCCACGCGCAACAAACTTTACACGTTTTGTAAATATGACAACAAGTTCACAGGCAGCGACGCACGTTCCTGACCCGCCGCTGCATCCGTGGCACTGCGGAATATTTTTCGAGTTCGCCGTCCGCTTTTTCACCTGCCGCGCGTGATTAATGATTTAGCCGGGTGGCCGCTAACGAGCTAATCAAATCCTCTTTGTCCGAGCAAAGGGCAAGCGCTACGTAAACAAGCGGCGATTGCCGGCCGCGTAGTTAAGACCCTCTTGTGTGCAGTTTACGGCAACAATGACTAACAGCGGGCGGTGAAATGTGCGGGGATGCGTTACACAATCGAAACTGATGTATTTATAGCTTCGCTGTTGCGTTTAAACGCCATGCTGACAATTAAGCAATCGTCTCCGTTTAGCATTGTTACAAGGGAGGGCGGCGATGAATGCATCTATTATGACTCGAGTCCCACCCGGCTGTGGGCCAGTCACCAAAGAAAACCAAAATTTGGACACAAACGAGGCATTTTTTGTCGTGCGCCTCTTCGCGGCATCTTAGCATTGGTTCCGACTATCGGCTTAGTGGCCAAGTGCCTTTTGTCGGCGTTGGGAGAAACAGCTTTCTTCGGTCGCCTCCCGAAAGCTTTAGGTAAATATTCTACCTGCGTGCGCTCCAACGCTCGTATGTAATCCGCATAATTTACCAACCATTGTAAACAGACTGCCAACACCGAATTTTTGTACGGGCAGTGTGATCCGAATACAAGATAGAAAACAGGGAACGAGGTATCGTCCGCATGGCATGGCGGATTTGGTACTGTTGCTCCTTAAAGAGGCGCGCGGATCACATGACGAAACGCACGAGCTGGTGTTGTTGTTTTTTAAAAACTACGCTAAGCGCCTTTCTCAGAGGTGCCGTGATTATGTTGTCACCAATATTCGGGAAGTCCAACTCCGCCGGTGCGAGCTTTTTCGGTGACGTAGACGTGCAGGCGCTTGGACCCCTCCTAGCGGTCGGGCCAAACACGCGATGCCACGCAAAAATATGCGCCGGTCTCGCGCGGCAAATCCTGCGGTTTTGGTCATTGCAGTCTCTCAAATTCGGGATTATGCATCGGCACGCGATCAACAAGAAAATTCACGTTTGCATTCAACGCGTGTTTCATTGAGCCGACCACAATTGCTATAATGGCGCACATCTACGGACTATTTTTAGGCTCGAAGGGGTTAGGTTCAGGTGCGAAATGCTTCTTAGTTGCGTGAGTAAGGTGTGCGTCCCAAGCATTCAGCTGTTGTTTCGAAACCCAGCGATTCAAAACCGCCAATACCGCACGAGCTGTTGAGCGGGGACAGCTCATGGCGGTGTATTTTAAGATAGCTTATATTTTGCAACGCTCGGTTAAACGTTTTCAGCTGCGTTGAAAACGATTTGAAGTATATAGCATGCCGGTGCATGTCAAATGACATGCGATAATCGATACTTAGTACACGATATCAGCGGCTGACCTTAGTTTAAAAGTTGTTTTGCGTCAAGATAAATTTCCCGTTAGCGCACGCAACATCGACATTACGAACCGCGCGATTCGCAACAGTGTCCAAATTTGGACAGGTGACGGACGCTAGACATTTGAAGGAACATCCTTGCACGTGGCAGATCTGGGGGAAGACAACAATCATTGAACATAGCTCGTGTCGTGATGTATCGTCCCGATATATCTTGATACAAGAATGATGATCCCAAACGCCCGGGCCCTGACGCCCCCTAACTCGTTTCAATGCGACCTGTCAAATGTCAGGGCTGAGCTGAGCTTTGTAGCCGCAAATTACAGTCGATTTGGTGCACGTGTTTACGTACGCACGACGTTTATCGGAAGCAGGATCGGCGCGTTAGCGACAAATCGAATACTTTAGGTGAGAATTGAAAACTGATCAGGATAACCTCCCGGCGGGTCACAGTCCAAGGCGGACGTTTTGCATCAACTTTCGAAGCGTAATCTGCAGATCTCTTCATTAGTGACGGTAAGTGGCAGTAAGCTGCATTTTATTTGCTGGCGGGACTTTGTGGTGGTTGAAAGAGAATCGGTCTTTAGTACATCTTACCGGTAAATCTATTAAACAAATGGACTTCAACATGCGACGTCCCTTAAAACGCGCACGTAATTACCCCCAGCGAAGGTGTTTAGTGCTTAATTGTTTTGCGTGAATGTTTGGCCACAGAATTCACTTACCACAGAAATCCACTTAAATTTCGGTAAAAATCGGGACAAAAACACTTGAGTTTCAACCACGGTAAAATGTAAAACCCATTAATGCTGATGTCGTGTTAAGCGTCAAACACTTGTTTTCACGGGTTATATTCACTGCAACATTTGCTATCATTTTAGGGCGATCAAATTTCCAAGTATCGAGGCAGCATGAAATCGTGTGCCTTAGAATAGATGTGAGTGCGGTCAATTCCGATCTATTTGCGGTTCCCAGCGCGTGTTACTGCCGGGTAATTTAACCACTGGACAACGCTACGCATGTGCGGATTTTTACCCGACCGTACGGAGTCATTGACGTCAACGAGGCAGTAAAGTAACATGTTCTCGTCCCTTACATCAACAAGCCGACCAGCGCGTTACTAAAGGCATCTTATTGTGACGAGCTCTTTCTTCCGCGTCGGCGAGCAGTGGCAAAAGATCAATGCGGAGGATATCGTAAATCGCCCCTTTTAGTAAATTTGTTTACTGCCCAGGGAACACTGCATGGGTTGGTATCGACCCGTGGAGCAGCCTGCATCCCGCGAACGCTGCACGACTTTTATTTTCGTCCGCGGCGCGAGGACTTTGTTTGTTCGCAATTTCACTTTTCTCAGGCGGACTTTTTCTCATGCGCCCGGGATGCCTTAAATACGAACCTGGCGTGGCCTGTCACTTTCATAAGCTACTCACTGAAGCAACAAGAAGAGCCCGCCTTCGTCGAAGGCTGTGTACACGAATTAGCCTTGTCAAAACATTGTGCTGCAGAAAACGATTAAAAGGAGGCCGCCTTTTTGTCTGTTTGTTTTGTTGACATTACGTAACAGAGCTTTACGTAAGGGATTTAAAGAAGGCTGATTAGAAAAGAAACTGAAAGCAGGAGAGACAAAACGACGAAAATTGGCAAATCACTGCTCATTTAGGAGACATCGAATGACAAGCTATTAAAGTTGAAATTTGAGCACCTGAAAAGTTTCCAAGAACCAACATGAAAATTGTGAATTTGCTCACCGTTGTTTTCACGTCAGTCTTCGTCGGCTCAGCAAGCAGCATTCCTATCTCACAGGTGAGGTTTGTTTTCGTAGCGTTTACCCCAGAAAAGAGAATCGACATTTGACGAGGCTTTGATTGCCAGGCGTCCCCCAGTATGTATATAAGCAAAGCGTGAGATCTCTGCTGTGACGCCATTACGCACTTCATCGCGTGCGATCAACGGCATCGCGCCACGTAACGGCCCCATCGCGCTCTGGCAAGTGTTTTTTCAAAGGGCCCAAATCCGCAGTGATGGCAAAATCACATCACGGGACGATTAAAGTCAAATAGCATCGTTTTGCGGTGGTGCTTGTTAGCACGCGAGGCAGTGAGGAATTTTGTTGGCCGCAAGGGCTAAAATGTTATCGTGCACTTTTGTGGAGGCGGAGGCAGACGCGGGAATCAATCGTGTTAATAGACACGGGGCTGGCTGATCGTGTCGAATATCCCCCATATAGGTCAGGGATGCTTAAGGTAGAATTAATTTCTCCCGCAACGCGGATTTTATCTTGCCAGACGTGCAAGGTTTTGAAATCACCTGTGCCGATCTGCGGTCGAGATAGGCGCACTAAGGCACTTGAAGCGGGGTCGTTTTGGAGGCATGAGCTAAGCGAGCTTAAACGCTCGTCTCTGTTCAATTCACGGGGCGAACCTACAATTAGCAATTTAGCCTGGCGCCAAAAATAGAACGACTTCTAAAAGTGCCTCTGTTCGCAGAGTTTAGCTTTAGCTTGCGCCCCGCGGTCGGTGATTACTCCGTGCGTGTCCGAGGTGTCGCCGGGTCGCGGTGGCCGAGTGTTACAAAGTCTGGCAGCGATAATTACTCGCGTTCGGCACGGAGGAATGCACTAATAAATGTCCAAGCTCATCGTTCCCGCATCGAGACAAACGATCCCGGCGCGTTTGCGTGATGGTCGATACCGTGGTCGACTTTGTTTGAAGTGAAAAACACCACCTTTCCGGTTTTAATCACGAGACGGGCACCGTTACAGCGAACTTGTGTAAACATCGGTTTTAATAACAAATGTACATGATTACCAAATTTGGCAGCATCCAGAAAAATGGATTGAATACTTTCAGCGCATGACTGGTGCGATAAAACAATAACAAACGCTGATTGTGCACCTTTATAGAAGCCAACTTTAGCCACAACTAGCTTCTTTGTCTGGGTATAAAAGCAAATTGTAAACAAGCTTTTTTGTTCAGGTCACACCGACTCTCCTCCAAAAGCTAGTGAGTTCCTTGGGAGTAAGATCCCATGGAATTAGATCAACGTCCCAGTCCGACCCATCAACCGACGCCACATCACCAAGTGTCCTGATGTCGAAACTCATGTATTCGCTTTCAAATGGTAAGCAAGATAATGTGTTGCTGTTTGCAATAAATCTGATTCCAAATTTGTTCATGGTTGTTTAAGCCTGAATTTTTTTTCAGACTACGACCTCATTCTATCGCAAGAATCCAGCCACAGGAGGCACCACGTGCGACGGGGCGCGCCTTACCCTCGCATCCACGGCAGAAGAAAACACGGAACGCCACACAAACCGTAAGTTTGCATTGACACTTAAACTTTACATGCGAATTTTAATCAAAAACATTTTAAACCTGATTGCACTGTTTTGTGTAAAAGACTTACCAACGACAACTGTTGTCCAGCGGGTCTTGCATGTTGCGTAATTACACGCTGTATTGCGTAATAAATTAAACAGTGTGGCGCCATTTTAAGTTTAAAAACGCCTTGTATTGTTTGTGTTTAAGTTATACTCTTAACTGTATTACCACTGATCTTAAATCCATATTTCTGTTTTTCAGAATTTACAAAACCCCGGTGTGCATCCGCGACCGCAAAGGAAGATGTATACAACGCGGCATTTGCGGCTTTTCGACGCCAATCGACGTAATTTCGCACAACCCGAGGTTCGGGTGCAAAACGATAACAAGAGCAGGGGAGGCGCGGAGATGGTAGCGAATCGCAACCAAACCGGTAAGAATCTATTTAAGGTTTCATGAGTTCACATCAGCTCGTAAAATAGAAATAAAAAGTTATTTTGGGGGACATTGCATCAGAGCCTGTGATTTAGTGTGTGGGATTTATTTCGCCTTACTTAAAAATAATAGGCATTGCAGGCAATAAATTTTTCTGACCTTTAGCTCAAAGACAGATTTTTACTTCACGCAAAAAATAATTTGGGCTTTAGTGGACCCCGTTCACCGCTGCTAGTCCAATTTTAGCTTAGTAACAGAGAACAAAAAAATTGGTTTGGCCGCAATCGGGTCGGAGGCGGGCCGCAAATTTGTTTTGTCGCCAGCGCCTCGGCGCATTGGCACGCAAAGACAATTACATCGGATGACAATTTACCGTTTCTTGAATTTGCAGAACTCGCGACATCATCCTAAATAATGACACGTCTCGCAACACGAAGTGCCTGGAACTGTGCCTTTTCGCACGTTATGGCGGCAAAGAGGAAATCCTAACTCTACTACTAAAGCTATTTATATCGACGAAGGACCGCGACCTTCATGCGCCAAAACACTGTGGCTTCATTCATATCTACAAATATGTATTATCTATTCGACAATGCAAGACCGCAGCAGAAGAGCGCCCCCATCTCGTCTCCCTTGTTGACTTTTACCTGCATGATTCGTATTTCTCTTGCTGTGCAGTGGACCTCCCGGCGTTTGTATTGCAACCTCGGTATTGTTTTTCGTCGTCAGCAAAGTAACTCTCGTGCGTCCTGTACACACCACCGCCATTTTGTCGTGATGTGCTCTGTCCACTCAAGACATTATTTACTTTTCGTGCCTCGTCGTCACTGTACCGTTTTCCCCCTTTTTGTCTACTTATTTATTCCATTTCACTCCTATGTGACATCGCTTCAATACATGTTGTACCGAATACGTAATTTACAGTTGCATGGAACAGTGTAAACGACGGCGTCCGACAAAACAGGTTTTTTATGGTTCCGCGAAGGTTACAAGAGCACGGATTAGTCGAAGTTAGTTGTTGGTGAACTTAATCAACCTCAAGCAGGAAGAGAAGCAATACATGTCATGCGGTTGAACCNCTTAATCAACCTCAAGCAGGAAGAGAAGCAATACATGTCATGCGGTTGAACCCATTAGCTTTGTTTGTTTTCGTAAACCGGTACTGGAGCAAAGTTGTTGATTCGGATTAATCCGAAGTCTTCGCCTGCTAAACCAAGTTGAAAAATAGCGATTCTAAACAGAGAATTTTCCCATTGTTATTAAATTGGCACAAAAAACTTTCAACAGTGGTCCAAATAGTTACATCAGTTTTAGTGAAAATATGCGAGAGTCGACGTTTTGCGTACGTGATTGCGTGACAGGCGAACATGGAAACGATTAATTTGGATCGTCAAAGCTCGAGATCGCGTTTACGGTTTCAATATCACACCCGCCTGTGCGAATGATTTCTGTCGAAATTAAGGTGAAGTTGATTTGTTGCGCAACTAACCGATAATCCAGCCACGACCCTCGCAATCCGAGCAATGCAAAATATCGTTAGGACCACCTATGCCGATCATCCAAAATCGGGCGGCAAGAGCGGCAGAATTCGGCGCTAAAAAGTTGGTTTCCACCATTTTCAGGTGGCGCAGTGGCCTTCCGCTCGCCGATGGAACAACTTGATAAGGTGTTGTATGCCAAATACCCTCGACACGATCGTGCAGCAGCTATCAACTCGCACCTGTATGTCATGTACACGGGCTTATCCGCCGGCGCAGAGCAGTTTCGTTGGCCCAACAAATACGACAACTGTGACAGTTGAGCATATTGACACCCACCGCAAATGACTTCCTTGTATTGCGGCTCTGCATTGGAGGAACTAAAACAAACATTTGGAATTCACGGCAACGTCATATCTAAACTATGTGTTGTTTTTATGAGGTCTTTGTATTGGAGGTAATTTCTTAAATGTCGGTGGCATTTACCAAAGGTAGTTTGGAACCGTTTTCGGCGAAAAATACTCTTGCGTTGCGGCGCTGAAAACAACGTTGTAAAGGCGCGCTTTGTTGACCAAAAGCTTGCCTCGAATAAAATTTCACCTTTGCAAGCCATTAACGCCTGCACAACACAATTTAAACCAGGGTAGAGGTTTGTCGTATTATCTCTATCCGGTCACGCTGCAAAGTGCGTTACAGGCTAAGTAGTTTGCGTTACACGCATGATTCTTTCCAGCTAAAAACATTATTGCCAATCCCTGATATTATAGGACTAACCGCTGCAGTCAATTTACCTTGTCTGACAGAGAAACAACAAACACCGATTGGTGGGTATTGTTTTTTTATTGCGATACGAAAAGAGCGTGTTTGCATAGAGTGTTCAGCGAAGCCTTGAAGCCTCTCGAAAATGAGTGACACTATCAGTTTTTCTCAAACATCTCTCGCCCTTGTTTCTGGGAAACAAGCTTTTATTGGCGTCGGGCAAAATTCCCACATGAGGGAACTTGTCAGCTTTAAACTGGACCGATCGCTGGCGGCAGGTGATGAGAAATGCAAAACCAACTTACCGGGAAACGGATTAAGGAAGATTTTCTCGGCCGCTGCAGGGGAAGCGAGAAACCACTACACGACAGCTGACACGAATCGCCAATTCGCGGCCGTTATGTTGCTGCGCGCTGGTATTTAGCTAAAGCTGTCAACAGCAAAANCTCGGCCGCTGCAGGGGAAGCGAGAAACCACTACACGACAGCTGACACGAATCGCCAATTCGCGGCCGTTATGTTGCTGCGCGCTGGTATTTAGCTAAAGCTGTCAACAGCAAAACGAGGCCAAGGAAAAACAATAAATGCAATAATAAACTCGAATACAAATCTACAAACAAAAACACAAAACTGTAAGCACAAAAGAAATTTCAGGTGTGGTATCTCAAAATTAAAATTTATGTCTCCCACAATATATTTGGCGCATGGAAATTTATCATAGTTTCTGTAATACAACAACTTTTTGCATAGAATCCAAAACCAGGATCGCTCTTTCCACAACTTGAAAAAATGTTGAGGTGCTGCTGAGACAAACTAACTGCAAAAAAATGTGTTTGAGCTGTTTTACAAAACAAAGGCTTAACCACAAGGAAACGCATACTGTTGTGCCTCGCCAAAAATGGCCATGCCGTAAATTTCGCAGGCCCTCCAGAAGCAAAATTCAACTTTGTCGCTATGAGTCAAAATGTAACAAAAAATGCAATGGTGTTTAGACATGAACTTTTCCGTTGAGACCAATTTTGGTGCTTGTAGTCCTGGGATGACCAACCATTGATCCTCCACCGTTACCCCGCTTGCCATCCGTTTGCTTTGCCTGCAAAAAACATCAAAAACAGCGTGCGGCATCGTTAATCGGATTTGATTTCAGTTCGCATGTCGTGTTTACGGCAACTCTTAGCCCGTCGTCGCCTTTTAACCAGCAACGCTACTTTGTGCTGATTTACACAGTTTGTGGGATGAAAAAATTGCGATTATTAGTAACGATTTGCTACGCACTGAATCATGCAAGGTTCATGAATAGAGCACATTGCGACGCTGAACTGTTTGCGGGGTCAAGTTAACGGCAAAACAGGCGCCAACGTTACTCATGTTTATTTACTGCCAAATGCGAAAGTCTTATACGCCCGTGCTAAAGAATTTGCATTTACGCCTCGTAAATAACCTTATGCTTATTGAATCAACATACCACTAGCTAAAAGCGGAACGAGAAGTTTTTAAATGACTTAAAAACTCCTCGTTATCAAAAACGTTGCGAAATTTGCCAACCCCCCCAAACAAAGGAAAAAATGCATTTAAGACATTGTATGTTAGGTTAATAACAGGTTTCTACCTCTGTTGCGTGATCCAGCCTGCCCTTCATTCTGGCAATTCCGCAGTAGACGATGAATATGATGAGAAATCCGAGGAACAACAACACAATCGGCCAAACAACACTGCAAATAGAAAAAGTAGTTGTTGAGTGCTGTAATGAATCTTTGACATTGTGCTGTCTGGGCCTAATTAGTGTGATTGGAAATGTGTTGAAAAATGGATCAAGGAACCAGCCAAAAAAGGATATCACCCAGAATCACATTCAAGTACGACAGCGTCATCTACCGGCAAACCTTTGTATCGCCATATTACGTTTTCTAGGATGTTTATGAAAACTGGTTCTGTCAGTTATGCAAGTGAGGGCGGATTTTGTTGTAC
>QXVZ01022595.1:0-15570 GCA_008931825.1 Phallusia fumigata | reverse complement strand
AAACCAATTGTATGTAATGGCCCACATGTCATGTATTTTCTAAGGCTCTCCTTTTTACGTCTCAAGTGACAATAAACTGTTTTTTCTCCAGATAATGTGCGAGAAGTACTGGCCAAACCACGGTGAAACAGAACAATTTGGTGATATCGTGCTGCGTACAACTGAAGAAAACAAACTCAGTGGCATTGTCCAGCGAAAAATAACTCTCGCAAACAAGAAGATGGTTCGTATTTGCCGAATTGTCAGCCTGCAGAATTCCACGAAAAAGGGTTGTTTTGCAGAAACGCACTGTGGTTCATTTGCAATACGTATCTTGGCCAGACCACGGAGTTCCAGTAACAACGTCCACGATGATATATTTACGTGAAATGGTGGAGAAAATTCATGACAGAAAGCATCCAATTGTAGTTCATTGCAAGTTTGTCAACATTTTGATAACGTTTGTATTTGGTTATACTGGTGTGGCACTGCCTTCTATTTACAGTGCTTGTGTTAGTCGCACTGGAGTTTACATTGCGATGGACATTCTTTTTGACCAATTGGACGCAAATAAAGCTGTTAATGTTCCGAATACGGTTCTCTCAATGAGAAGGAACAGAACGGACATGGTTCAAACGTGGGTAAGCAAAAGACTTAATCTGTGTCTTGTTTGATAAGATGCATTTAAGTTCCCGGCAATTAAAGCTAAACTTTTGAACTTACAGCAACAATTTGTCTTCATTCACAAACTGATGGTCGAACATATATCATTCCCCAATAGCGACAGATCGGCTGCAGAATTACAAAGCTTTAACGCTGATCAATTGTAAGTAACTAGGACACATTAATCTACACTAAAAAAACACATTTGATACCTTGTGGTTAGGAATAAAGCAGCTAAAGAAGAATTTAAACAGTTGGCTTCGTGGCAATACAGCGGTGACTTAGGACCTAAGGGTAATCCCATAAGCTTTTGACAGTTTTTTTGAACCAATTACAACTGTTGCCTATTGTAGATAAAACAGGAATTCCTGGTACAACAATGTCAACCTATTCATACATACAGGTAAACCGGGTAACATTTAAGATTTAAGTTGCAAATCGAAAAAAAAATATCACTGACAATTATGATTTTTCACTGGTATTTAGCAAAAAATATTCAATATGCCAAACTTAATATTCAATTTTGGATCATAAGCAGACGATATACTACACCCCTTACATTTTGTTGGTTTAGTAACACCCAAAACATTGGCACCCTTAAACCGTTTTTCGGACGGTTTGACGAAAAAGTCACAACCGCCGTTACTGGCTTTCAAATGAACATGTCTGACAAGACTTTGTTAGTAAAAATGGCTAAAAGGGTAATAGCCGAAACCTAATAGAAGGACAAAAAGCAGGAATAATTACATCAAATTTAAAAGAAATTAATAACATGGATTCGTCTTGGTTGACTTTTAAATGTGCTGCAAAATTTGTGTTTCTAGGACCTAGGTTGTTCGAAAAGCTTTATATCTGCTTCTCACCAACCGAGAGTGAACGATGAAGAGTTTTGGATGATTGCTTTAAACAAGAATCCTTCAGTCATCGTTTCGTTAGAAAATCCTGAAAAGGCAAAAAAGCACTTTTTATACACGTTCTTGCACATTGGTAATTAAATTTGATGCAGGTTACAAACGAAGGCACAGTCAACCAATACGGACGGATACAATTGGCATTCGGAAAGCCGGAAGACTACAATAGCTATCAAGTTGTACCAGTGACAGTTTCATCAAACGTCAAACAATATGTAAGGGTTAAAAGCGAATTCAAGGAAACCTATTTTTGCGCAACTGTGGTACGGCTAGGTGTGGTAAGCTAATTCCCACCAATAATCAAACTAAGCATGTGTTTATAATGCAGACAGGGTGACAGCAGGACTGGGGGGTGGACACAGAAACTTTTCATAGCCGATTTTTGAGTGTTGTATTAGTGTATAAATGTAACGCCAACCACGGTACGGGGCACCCAGGTCTTAAGTACTTAGGACCTCGTAAAAGTCTAATCCGACCCTGCCCAGGGGTCATCAACTAGGGTAAATTATTTGCAAGAGAGGCTTTTGTTCAAAATGAAATTGCAGAATTTTGATAATACCTGTAAATTGGCTTAGTCTCCTTTTCCTTTCTTAATAACAAAACTATTTACGATCTAAATTTTCAAAGGGGGATTTTGACTTTAAATATGGTTAAAAGGGTACATGGAATAAAACAGGTTGGGAACCACTACCTTGACCAGTATAATTCAAAAATAATAGACGCGTGATCCACTGTGATTTTAACATGGTAACCTAGTGTGGGCGAAAACATTGTGTGACAGCTGTTGTTCTACTGTGCTTTTTAAGGGTGTTACAAAGTTTACAATGATCCAANGCGTATTGTGGTATGTGACCAGGAGCTCCTAGACTAAAAAAGCGTCTTACACGCCCCGCAAACAAATAAATCATTGAATATCTTATGATCTACTGGGATTTAGGCGCTGAAAATTTACAACTACATCAAGTTGGCAAAAATACCTTGAAAGTACAAATTTTTACAGGTAAAGACCCTGAATATTTGAAATAATGTGCGAGGACATTTCGGCCCGAACACATTTTCGATAAAATGTGCACAAAATGGGCCCGCACATTTCGGTCCGTGTACATTTCCAAAACAATGTGCGCGCACATTTCGGTCCTTGCACATTTCCAGTTAAATGTGCACAAAATGTGCGCGGACATTTTTCGTGCATCCTCTGTTGTAGAATTCTACTTCACCTTATCACCTCGCCTCTATAATCTACTTCAAAGTTATCTCCTCGCCTCTACAACAAACCTTTTGTTACCGCAATTTATTTTATGCTTTGCGCGGTTAAGTGGCTTTTTGAGGATCTCTAAATAAAACGTAGTTGTACAAAGCTGTACATTAAACTTGTTAATGTGTCGATAAATAACATGAAAGAGTTTGAAGAAATGAAAAGTCCTTGCGACTGTGATGGTGCGTTAACATTTACGGTTTGCAGAGTAACAATACAACTCGAATAACAAATACAACTCGAATGTTTTTAGCCTTTGTTAGTAATTTTAGAAGTGGGTAATTAGATTCATAACTATCTGTAACTGTAATATTGTAAAACGGTGTAAACTTGTGGACTATTTGGCCAAGTCGGAAATAATATTAACCTACTTTTTCTGCTTTTCACGCAATGTAGAATTTTGTTCATTTTGTTGTGTGTAAAGAGAAATTGGTTTGTGTAATTTAAATAGCTATTTGTCATTTCAATATTTTTTTCTCACTCATGTTCTGTGGTGCTTTAGTGTTCAAAGGGTTCGTTGTGTCTCGTTCGGTCCTTAATTAATGTGTTTGTCTGGTTTCGAGTCAGACAATTATGTCAATAAATAGCTAAAGAATAGGCATAATTAGGCGTAAATCTCAGAAATATTGTCTGGACAGGCTTAGTTTAGTGTTTACCAAACGCATTCAGAATATTTTGTAAAGATGTCTTAAGTGACTTTACGTGTGGGTGGGATCGAACTGTTTAAAACTCAATCTAGCAAAACTGGAAGCAACGGCGAATAAATCACAACAAATTGGATGAATCAAAAGTTATTTATGTCGGAAGAACTGTATCACTATAACCGCTTGTGGGTGTGTGTGTGTGTGTCTATGCAAAGCGAATGAGGCATCGCACAATATTGTGACGTCATCGAATTGCGCAGTACAACCGAAACAGTGCTGGGCTTGCAACAAGCTTGTAGTATGACTTCCTTATTATGTATCTTAGACACCGTGGTTTAGATGTTCCTGAAGTTAAGACAGAGTTGCAATAAGAGTCAGAATGGAATCTTTTCTAATTTTATTTTTGATCGTTTATTGGGGCCATGCCCAAGGTAAGGTTGTCAAAATCATATTTTTGGGCAAGCAAAGTATGTAAACTATAAACTTGTTATATCAGAAACGTGCAAGTCAGTTTTCAGTGTCGCAGATCAAGCTTTTACTTTGTCGAGTGAAGTTGTTGATGGAAATACAGCGAATCTTACTTGTGCTAACAATGGAGGCCGCATCGTCGACATTACGGATCAAACTGTTTGAGATAAACTGAAAAGTGTCGCAACAAACAAGTACACAGAAGGTACGTAACAACTAACCTAATGTTTTATACAAACACTTTACTGTTCAAATTAACCAAACAGTTCTTTTGCAGGTTTGCAAAACGTTTGGATGACGATAAATAACAACAAAGCAAACTATTCCTTGACAATTCCTACTGACGTTCCCTCAGAACTTTTTCAATTTTATAACGCGTAAGTTGTGTCACTTAAGACAGCACGTGAAAGATTGAATTGGCAACTTGAGGTTTTTACAAAAACAAACAACATTTTTTTATTTAATAGAAGTAACTCTGGATTAATGCCGATTGAATTTTGCATAGTTTCTGCGAAACGCAATAAATGGCGGGTAACACCATTCGCGTGCGGTTCAGAGACCGGTAAGTATTTTTGTAATAAACACGGTATTCAGCATCTCTTTTGCTTAAACTGCTTATTAAGGTTGGCAACTTGGATTTAAGTTGTATGGCGGAAGTGGTATTGTTGCTGGAAAGTTTAAAGAAATCTTTAACTATCGATCAAACGTTCACTCCTCAAGGTTAACTAACAGAGACCAACCAATTGGTGCTTTCAATAGAAAGGCACTCTCGGTATTCGAACCAGGTAATCTGTATTGTAAGTTTATGACAACAATTAAAAAAAGTGAAATTGAACGAGAGATTTTAGTTGTCAGTGTGTTCGTCAACAACAACGATATTGCAACGCAACCTCGATCAACTAATTGTGTACAAAGCGCACTGGAATACAAAAACACATGGACCGATACTACAAAGAGCTGCACTGGCGAATATGCGTATTATGCCTGTCAATTCCACTGTAAGTATAGCAACAAAATAAAATGTTCAAGAGTAGTTTTTTAAACATTTTCAGTCAGTAAATTTATTTAGTCGGTGTTGATGTATGAAATTGGTCAATTGCACTGCTGATCAGTTTAGGTTCAGTATTGTACTGCTGTTCAGTTTCAGTAACCGCTCGACCTTCCACGTGTAACCCTGACACAGTTCAAATATACTGGTCAACCAACTATCGGCCATTGCTACAAGCTGGCAATACCGAAGTAAAGGTGATTTTTATTTTTCGATGTTGCATGCGCTGCGTTGCAGTTGCAATTTTAACCGAAACTTGTTTGCTTCAAGGTGGAGGCTATTTTAGCTGGTCAATCGCCGATAATAACTGTTACAACACTGAAAGGAAATCCAGCCTCCGTTAAAGGTTTAGCTCACAAAACAACGTATCAAATCAAGGTATATAATTATCTAGATATTTACCAAAATACGTCAATTATGATAAAACCCTCATTGAAACTAAAGAGAGCTTTTATCAAAAGTTAAAGTTGTTTTTCGATTTGTATGATACAAAGCTCACAACGTCGTTTGCCGACTGTCAAGCTTTTGTTGCACAAACTTCAGTGACAACTCTGCCAGCTGTATCGGTGGTCGGTGCCAAAATAATCAAACAAACTCCATGCACCCTTCATGTCCCTTCTTCAAATAATCGAAAAGGGGTCCGGGGTTACCAGGTAAAATATGTTAAATTTAAACCTAAAGTTGATTGAAAATTTGTTGTGGATTTTATTGTAAGCGCATTCCAAACGTTTCGACGTCTCTTAATGCGACTTTTTGACCGCATACAGTTTAATACGATGACGCCTTTGTAAAGAAGTGTATTTATTTTGCAAAAGCCACCGCAATATTGTTGTTGAAACTTGTTGCTCAAAGACAAAGAAGGTTGAAAAAACCATTGTATTTCTAAATGTGTATAATTTTTATGTTACTGTGCCAAAATACTATCTCAACAGTATGTTTAAAACAACCGGAAAAGCCGGTAAATATTTTTAGAGCAAGTTAAAACGCAGAAAACTCATAAAGCTAAACACGGTGTTTAGGTGAGATTTAAACCTCATGTTGGAATTTTGCCTGAAGCGAATCAAAATGTCACAAATGGAACCACAGAACTCAACCTTGATGGACTTTTGCCCAACTCTTACAAAGTTCAGGTAAAAGTAAAACATTTCCCATTGCAGGATTTACGACCAAAACCTACGACTTTGTTTTAGCTGTACGTATTTCATTGCAAACAACTTATCGGTCCTTTTGATGTTGGTTCTTGTGATGTACCCCACCCAACGACTGTTCGAGTTATAACAACAACAGTCAGGTCAGTTGTCGCCACACAAAGAGCAGAACAAACTGAAAAATCAAATCAAACTGGTAACTCTTTGGTACTTTCTTTCTGCACTTGAAAATGCTGACAGTTCTCCATTTTAAATAGAATCAATACCACAAAGAGACGAGTCAGCACCAATCGGCCTTATCGCTGGTGCTGCTGGGGGTGCCATTGTCCTTATTCTTGCGGTGTTTTTTTTACTTGTTTTTTGGAAAAGGTATTGTTTACTTTGCAGTATAATTGCAGTAAAACACAAATTGCAGTATAATTAGTTTGCTCCACTAACACTAAAGTAAAATTATATAAGTGTGTGTCATTATGACACTGCAGTATTGCAATAAATATGTCACCTTCAGACTCAAAGAGAAGAAAAGTAGTTCAGGGACAGCATCCTACAAAAGAAAAGGTATTAAAAAGTTTTGTTGTTAAAAAGTTACTTAATCGCAAAACGTCAAATGCAGAAAGTGGAGTTTTTATCTTTTTCAAACAGATTCGCAAACAGCAGAAGAGCGTGTGATGGTTGCTACCTCAAGTACAGACATGAAGCCAATCGAAGTAGTATGATATTGCCCTGCTTAACCTTGCCAATATGTTAATGCTGTTTATCGCATTTTTATAGATAGATCCATCAATACAGGGAGAAAATTTTGGATTGTCAATTATATCAGGTAAAAACGTTATTTCCACTGAAGAGAGCGATTTGTGCTGCCGAATGCTACATAGGATTAATAACCACCTTTTTTCATTTTTTGTTATATTAGGTGAACGCAATACTGAATATGAGAATATCGCTCTTTACCAAAACATTAGCGACACCTCTTTATGGACGATAAAGAAAAATCTTCTCGAAATTTACTTTAAAAAGTGCGCAAACAACTTTGCCGTTTTTCGTCAGGAATTTGAGGTAAAGTGTGTACATATTCACGTTCGTTTTAGTTTTTATCTGTTTTTCTTGTGTTTAAACTAAACCCGATTTTATTTTACGAAAATGTATAGAAAGCATACAATCAAAATATGTTGCTTTTTAATTTTTGCACGATCTTAATTTTGCATTTTTTTTGCTTGTACCACGTTTTCGTCAGCAACCCACAAGTTTTCGGNAAATATTCTGTTAAGAAACGGATCTACTCGGTCAGGAACTTTCATCGCCCTGGTGAATATTCTGGAACGTTTGAAGACTGAGAACAGGGTTGACGTGTTTCGAACTGTCAAGGACTTGAGAGATATGAGGCCAAACATGGTCGATAATGAGGTATGTTGCTGTTTGGAGAAAATTGAGTGAGTTGTTGATCACATGACGTCATGTAACAAGATGGCCTAATATTTGCAGAAGCTGTACAAGAACTGTTATCAGGTCGTCCTGAGTTTTCTTTCATCATACCATTTGTATGCCACTATCGAAGAAGGGCTTCCAGCATGATTTTCTATTTGGATGCATGAGTGTTTCGGTTGATTTTGCTCAGTTGTACAAAAATTTTAAATCTAAAAATGTAAAATAAATCATGTGATTATGTTGGTTAAACAACCAGAATCTAACATACTGTTTAGTGAGATCTTACTGCTTTTGTTTATGCGACGTCATTTAGCAGTAGAAATAACTTAATTCAGATCGTTACATTTTATTGTTATTTTTGGTTTTGACAAAGCACTCGCATTCGACACACATATTTTAACTTATGGCGTAACGACAGAATCAAAAGTGGGCATTAGTGTTTAGCTAAAGAAGATCGATAACTATGAAGTGTTTGTTCCTTTCTGTTGGTAATAAAACCCAACACACAAACAGGTGATGTCTTAACCATGCAAGCCCGTTCGCTTATTTGCTAAAACAAGATTTTTCTTACAACGCCAACAGCTTTATAGCATCTAATTTTGTCGATAACCTGCCTTTGCTTAGAATTCGAGACGGGGATGTGAACTTCTTTCGCACAATGTGCGCGCGGAAAATATGCAGAGGAAAAAACATGCGCGCGGAAAATGCGCACAATGTGCGCGAAATGCGCAGATGGAAAAATGAGCCCGCGGAAAATGTGCACGATGGGCTCGAAATGTGTAGATGGAAAAATGTGCGCATGATGGTGTATGTGCACAAGGTGCGCGAAATGTGCAAGTCCAAAAATGTGCGTATTGTGGTATGTGACCAGGAGCTCCTAGACTTAAAAAGCGTCTTACACGCCCCGCACACAAATAAATCATTAAATATCTTATGATCTACTGGGATTTAGGCGCTGAAAATTTACAACTACATGAAGTTGGCAAAAATACCTTGAAAGTACAAATTTTTACAGGTAAAAACCCTGAATATTTGAAATATTGTGCGAGGACATTTCGGCCCGTACACATTTTCGATAAAATGTGCACAAAAAGTGCGCGCACATTTCGGTGCTTGCACATTTCCAGATAAATGTGCACAAAATGTGCGCGGACATTTTTCGTGCATCCTCTGTTGGAGAATTCTACTTCACCTTATCTCCTCGCCTCTATAATCTACTTCAAAGTTATCTCCTCGCCTCTATAACGAACCTTTTGTTACCGCAATTCATTTTATGCTTTGCGCGGTTAAGTGGCTTTTTAAGGATCTCTAAATAAAATATAGTTGTACAAAGCTGTACTTTAAACCTGTTATGTTGACGATAAATAACAAGAAAGAGTTTGAAGAAACAAAAAGTCCTTGCGACTGTGATGAGGCGTTAACATTTACGGTTTGCAGAGATAAAACACACGTAACAAATACAACTCGATTGTTTTTAGCCTTTGTTAGTAATTTTAGAAGTGGGTAATTAGATTCATAACTATCTGTAACTGTAATATTGTAAAACGGTGTAAACTTGTGGACTATTTGGCTAAGTCGGAAGTAACATTAACCTACTTTTTCTGCTTTTCACTCAATGCAGAACTTTGTTCATTTTGTTATGTGTAAAGAGAAATTGGTTTGTGTAATTTAAATAGCTATTTGTCATTTCATTATTTTTTTCTCACTCATGTTCTGTGGTGCTTTAGTGTTCAAAGGGTTCGTTGTGTCTCGTTCGGTCCTTAATTAATGTGTTTGTCTGGTTTCGAGTCAGACAATTATGTCAATAAATAGATGAAGAATAGGCATAATTAGGCGTAAATCTCAGAAATATTGTCTGGACAGGCTTAGTTTAGTGTTTATCAAACAGATTCAAAATATTTTGTAAAGATGTCTTAAGTGACTTTTCGGGTGGGTGGGATCGAACTGTTGCAACGGCAATGAAATCACAACAAATTGGATGAATCAAAAGTTATTTATGTCGGTAGAACTGTATCACTATAAACGCGCGCGTGTGTGTGTGTGTGTGTCTATGCAAAGCGAATGAGGCATCTCACAACATTGTAACGTCATCGAATTGCGCAGTACAACCGAAACAGTGCTGGGCTTGCATTAGGCTTGTAGTATGACTTCCTTATTATGTATCTTAGACACTGTGGTTTAGATGTTCCTGAGTTAAGACAGAGTTGCAATAAAGTCAGAATGGAATCTTTTCTAATTTTATTTTTGATCGTTTATTGGGGCCATGCCCAAGGTAAGGTTGTCAAAATCATATTTTTGGGCAAGCAAAGTATGTAAACTATAAACTTGTTATATCAGAAACGTGCAAGTCAGTTTTCAGTGTCGGAGATCAAGTTTTTACTTTGTCGAGTGAAGTTGTTGATGGAATTACAGCGAATCTTGCTTGTGCTAACAATGGAGGTCGCATGGTCGACATTACAGATCAAACTGTTCGAGATAAACTACAAATGGTCGCAACAAACAAGTACACAGAAGGTACGTAACAACCTGATGTTTTATACAAACACCTTGCTGTTTAAATTAACCCGAAGAGTTCTTTTGCAGGTTTGCAAAACGTTTGGATGGCGATAAATACCAACAAAGCAAGCTATTCCTTAACACTTCCTACTGGCGTTCCCTCAGAACTTTTTCATTTTTATAACGCGTAAGTTGTGTCACTTAAGACAGCACGTGAAAGATTGAATAGGCAACTTGAGGTTTTTACAAAAACAAACAACATTTTTTTTATTTAATAGAAGTAACTCTGGATTAATGCCGATTGAATTTTGCATAGCTTCTGCGAATCGCAATAAATGGTGGGTAACAACATCAAAGTGCGGTTCAGAGACCGGTAAGTATTTTGTAATAAACACGGCATTCAGCATCTCTTTTGCTTAAATTGCATATTAAGGTTGGCAACTTGGATTTAAGTTGTATGGCGGAAGTAGTGTTGTTGCTGGAAAGTTTAAAGAAATCTTTCACTATCGTTCAAACCGCCACTCCTCAAGGTTAACTAACAGAGACCAACCAATTGGTGCTTTCATTAGAAATTCATCATCGTTATTCGTACCAGGTAATCTGTATTGTAAGTTTATGACAACAATTAAAAAAAGTGAAATTGAACGAGAGATTTTAGTTGTCAGTGTGTTCGTCAACAACAACGATATTGCAACGCAACCTCGATCAACAAATTGTGTACAAAGCGCGCTGGAATACAAAAACACATGGACCGATACTACAAAGAACTGCACTGGCGAATATGCGTACTATGCTTGTCAATTCCACTGTAAGTATAGCAACAAAATAAAATGTTCAAGGGTAGTTTTTTGAACATTTCCAGTCAGTAAATTTATTTATTCGGTGTTGATGTATGAAATTGATCAATTGTACTGCTGATCAGTTTAGTTTCAGTATTGTACTGCTGTTCAGTTTCAGTAACCGCTCGACCTTCCACGTGTAACCCTGACACAGTTCAAATATACTGGCCAACCAACTTTTGGCCATTGCTAAAAGCTGAAGCTGGAAATACGGAAGTAAAGGTAATTTTTATTTTTCGATGTTGCATGCACTGTGTTGCAGTTGCAATTTCAACCGAAACTTGTTTGCTTCAAGGTGGAGGCTATTTTAGATGGTCAACCGCCGATAATAGCTGTTACAACAATGAAAGGAAATCCAGCCTCCGTTAAAGGTTTAGCTTACAAAACAACGTATCAAATCAAGGTACAATTATCTAGATATTTACCAAAATACGTCAAGTATGATAAAACCCTCATTGAAACTAAAGAGAGCTTTTATCAAAAGTTGAAGTTGTTTTTCGATTTGTATGATACAAAGCTCACAACGTCGTTTGCCGACTGTCAAGCTTTCGTTGCACAAACTTCGGTGACAACTCTGCCAGCTGTGTCGGTGGTCGGTGCCAAAATAATCAAACAAACTCCATGCACCCTTCATGTCCCTTCTTCAAATAATCGAAAAGGGGTCCGGGGTTACCAGGTAAAAAATGTTAAATTTAAACCTAAGATGACAGTTGATTGAAAATTTGTTGTGGATTTTATTGTAAGCGCATTCCAAACGTGTCGACGTCTCTTTCGTAAGGCGACTTTTTTACCGCATAAAGTTTAATACGATGACGCCTTTGTATAGTAGCGTATTTAATTTCGAAAACCACCGCAATGATGTTATTGAAACTTGTTGCTCAAAGACAACGAAAGTTGAAAAAACCATTATATTTCTAAATGTGTATAACTTTTATGTAACTGTGGCAATTGTGCCAAAATACTATCTCAACAATACGTTTAAACAACACAACCGGAAAACTGGTCAAATATTTTTAGAGCAAGTTAAAACGCAGAAAACTCATAAAGCTAAACACGGTTTTTAGGTGAGATTTAAACCTCATGTTGGAATTTTCCCTGAAGCGAATCAAAATGTCACAAATGGAACCACAGAACTCAACCTTGATGGACTTTTGCCCAACTCTTACACAATTCAGGTAAAAGTAAAACATTTCCGATTGCAGGATTTACGACCAAACCCTACGAGTTTGTTTTAGCTGTACGTATTTCATTGCAAACGACTTATCGGTCCTTTTGATGTTGGTTCTTGTGATGTACCCCACCCAACAACTGTTCGAGTTATAACAACACCATTTCTGTCAGTTGTCGCCACACAAAGAGCAGAGCAAACTGAAAAATCAAATCAAACCGGTAACTATTTGGTACTTTCTATTTGCTCATGAAAATGCTGACAGTTCTCCCTTTAAAATAGAATCAACTTCGCAAAGAGACGAATCAGCACCAATCGGCCTAATCGCTGGTGCTGCTGGGGGTACAATTGTCCTTATTCTTGTGGTGGTCTTGGTGATTGTTTTCTGGAAACGGTATTGTTTACTTTAAATCAAAACACATATTGCAATTGATTATGTTTTAGTATATTAATCCATAATGAAAAATTAGTCTCGTCATTAACATGTATCTTTCAGGCACAAAGAGAAGAAAAGTTCAGGGGCAGCATCCTACAAAACAAAAGGCATGGAAAAGTTTTGTTGTTGAAAAGTTACAGCTTTTGAAGACGCCAAGTTATTGGAGTTTTACCTTTTTTAAACAGATTCGGAAACAGCAGAAGGGGGTGTGATAGTGGCTGCCACGGCTACAGAAGTGGAGTCAATCATAGAAGTATGACATTGCCCTTAACTTTGCATATATGTTAATGTTTTTTTTGTTTTTTTGTAGAAAAGAGATTCATCAACACGCGTACAAAACGTTGAATCGTCATCTGAACTAGGTACTTACGCTGTTACCGAAAAGAGTAATGTGCGGTTCTTAATTTAAAGTAGCTTAACGTTACGTCTGTATTTTTTTCATTTTTGAGTTATTCTAGGTGAAGCCGAATTGAAACATTCAAACGTCTCTCCTTATCAAAACATTGACGGCGGCACTTCAGGGAAGTCGAAGAAAAACCTTCTTAAAATTTACTTCAAAAAGTGCCCGAACAATTTTGCCGTTTTTCGTCAGGAATTTGAGGTAAACCGTATGTATATTCACGTTTGTTAATCCTTGTTCTTGGCAGCTTCGAACAGCCGTCTTTTCTTCTGTTTAAACAAAACTAAACTTTGCTTTAATTATTTCGATTTTTAAAGAAAAGGTAAGTAGAACGCAAAAAGAATATGTTGCTTCCTTTGTTTTGGCACGGTCGTAATATTTATTAATGCATAGTTTTTTGCTTGTAACATGTTTCCATTAGCGTCACAGGAACTGTTTATGTTATGTTTGTTTTCCTGTTAATTTGCATTTTGTTCTTTTTCAAACATTCAAGAAACTTGCTAAACAGGGAACTGATGCCAGCCAAGTAAACGCGGTTGCCAAACTTGAGGAAAACGCAGCCAGGAACAGATATAAAAATATATTTCCGTGTAAGTCAATTCACAGACCGCCTGCAACAACTGCACAGCACACATACAATGCTGGGCTATGATTGGGGTGTTTATTGTATTGTTTGTTGAAATTAAAGCGATTTTATATTAAAACTTATTCTCCAAAAAGGTAGACAAATCTTTTTAGTGTTACATTCTGCTCAAAAACAGGCATTATTTCTGCTGTAAATACAGTTTTTTTTTGTATTTTAAAATAGAGCTAAAATGGTTTCTAGATGTTCCCGCAAACCTGCGACTAAAATAAGATATAATTTACAGATGATCATGCCAGAGTCGTGTTAAAAACTGCAACTGGAAATGATTACATAAATGCTGCATTCATCGACGTAAGTGATCAGTTAATCAAATACAGTTCTGTTATTTATTGCATAAATTTCTCAGGGCAGCAATCAGTCCAACAAGTTTATCGCCGCACAAGGTCCAAGAAAAAACACGATCGAAGATTTTTGGCTGATGGTTTGGGAACAAAATACGTCGATTATCGTTATGCTTACTGGATTAAAAGAAAAAGCAAAGGTTACTTGGGTCGGAATTGTAATGTGTAAGACACTGAGTAGACATATGTTGATGTTTGGGGGTGCATATGCGCAGGAGTAACACCACAGCGATATATTCAATATGCCACCTTCATGGATGACCCAAAACTTGTATAAAACTTTTGTAAAGTTAACTTGTAAAGTTTTGCATAAAAAGTGACAATAAACTGTTTTCCCTCCAGACAAAGTGCGAGAAGTACTGGCCAAACCATGGCGAAACAGAACAATTTGGTGATATCGTGCTGCGTACAACTGAAGAAAACAAACTCAGTGGCATTGTCCAGCGAAAAATTACTCTCGCAAACCAGGAAATGGTTCGTATTTGCCGAATTGTCAGCCTGCAGAATTCCACGAAATCGGGTTGTTTTGCAGAAACGCACAGTGGTTCATTTGCAATACGTATCTTGGCCAGACCACGGAATTCCAGTAACAACGTCTACGATGATATATTTACGAGAAATGGTGGAGAAAATTCATGACAGAAAGCATTCAATTGTAGTTCATTGCAGGTTCGTTAACATTTTGACTAATTTCGTATCTGGTTATATGGTACTGAGTAGTTATGCCTTTTGTTTCTTTCGTGTTTGGTCATATATGGTTTATTACTGCCCTATGTTTCAGCGCTGGTGCTGGTCGCACTGGAACTTACATTGCAATGGACGTTCTTTTTGATCACCTGGACGCAAATGAAGCAGTTGATGTTCCGAATACTGTTCTAGCAATGAGAAGGAACAGAACGGACATGGTTCAATCGTGGGTAAGTGAAACTTGTACAATGTTTATGCTGAGTTAGTAACAGCCTAACTTTTACACTTATAGCAACAATTTGTCTTCATTCACAAACTGATGGTCGAACATATATCACTCCCCAATAGCGACAGATCGGCTGCGGAATTACAAAGCTTTAACGCTGATCAATTGTAAGTAACTAGGTCACATTAATCTGCACTAAACACTTTAAATTGTGCCTTGTGGTTAGGAATAAAGCATCTAAAGAAGAATTTAAACAGTTGGCTTCGTGGCAATACAGCAGTGACTCAAGTAATAAAGGTAACCTGATGCGTTTTTGACAAGATTTTTAAACCAACTACCACGGTTGTCTATTGTAGGCAAAACAGGAAACCCTGGGACAAAAATGTCAACTTATTCGTACATTCAGGTAAACCAGGATTACATTTAAGTTCTCTGTATAGTCGTAAGTCGAACTTATGTTTTTTAAACCTTTTTTTGCTCACAAGAAATGAAGCTGTAACATTTAAGGCTGTTAATGATTTGGTTACATGTGTCTTTAGAAACTAAATTCATCCTGTAATGCAGTTTCTAAACAATATCACTTGCAAAGATAACATAATTAAAATTTTTAACCTTGTTTACTGCAATATATTCAACACGGACAGCTTTCAAACTCACGTTCAATCTGGGCGCACAGACAAAGACGATGTCACACATTCCGTACAGTGACTCCCTACTCCGTTTTTGATTTAACGAACAGCAACATGTACCACAATTTGTCACTCACAAACTCTGTTGGATTTCAAATAGA
>QXVZ01022590.1:0-10779 GCA_008931825.1 Phallusia fumigata | reverse complement strand
CAAAACTTGCTGTTCGTTACCAGTTGTTCTGTCTGTTACGAGAGGGAAATGTCAATAAGGTTTGGTTAATATTTTGGAAATACACCATGGCATTTTCCGCAGAGATTGAGGATCTGGAACAATTTATCGACAGTTACGTTGGACCAGACTCTCGGGTTTGTGATAAACTGTTTTAAAAGACCATCAATGCATAGTTATTAACGCACTATTCAAAAAGTGTAGTTTTGTACGCATTTTGTGAAGTGTGCATTTTTGGTAAATCTCGACATAGATGTACTTTTTTTGCAGACCTCTTCAAGTGACTGGCCAAGAACACATTCATATGAAGAAAGTAAGTTGAACTGTTGCTGCAGTTGGTGCATTCTAATTTATTTGCCAGTCGAAAGGTTCCGCATTGAGTCCATGATTGTTGGCTTGTACCAAGAACATACATCTAAAGCTGTGATATTGTACCACAAATGTAACCTAGTAATAATCTTTATTTAGATCTTCTGTACAACCGATGCAATACCTTCTTGTAGACTAATTTTGCTGCTTTTTTGTGTGAGCAGATCAATCATTTGCGAGTGTCAATCTTAAACAACAGGAAAAGTTGACTGCACGAAATGATACTGGAACCGAGTACTGGGGAAAGCAACCTGAGTATGCTGCACTGTGTTATTTGGCAAATTTGTAGACAGAATTTTGATTCAAGAATATTTGTGATGTGGTAGACTTATGACGTATGTTTTGTTTCTTGCAGTGGACCTCAGTGGCAGTCACCATCACAAACTCGTGAAATTCATCAGCAATGGAATGAACACCGGCCAAAGATTCAGGTTGGCCCTGTCAACTTGAATACATTTAAAATGATGTAACTTGCATGTGTTACTTCAAAGTTTTTACACTATATTTTATTTTGTTTAATTTTTTCTGTTGTGTTTCTGGTGCTGTGGGGATTGTTATGCCATAGCTGGTATTTTTTAGGATGTCTTATATCTTTAGGAGTTTTACTTCTCAAACAGTTGGAGATATTTTAACATATATGTTTGTTGTCAATTAAGTATGCATTTTTTTGTCGAAGATAATACGTTTGTTTNAAAAATGCACACTTCACAAAATGCGTACAAAACTACACTTTTTGAATAGTGCGTTAATAACTATGCATTGATGGTCTTTTAAAACAGTTTATCACAAACCCGAGAGTCTGGTCCAACGTAACTGTCGATAAATTGTTCCAGATCCTCAATCTCTGCGGAAAATGCCATGGTGTATTTCCAAAATATTAACCAAACCTTATTGACATTTCCCTCTCGTAACAGACAGAACAACTGGTAACGAACAGCAAGTTTTGAGGCATGAAAAGTATGATTTCTATAAAACCGCACACGTTTTTGCATTTAAATTCCACAGATTGAGATTGGTAAAAAATAGATTGTTTTATCTCCTTTATAAAATGTGGCGACTTTTTTGGATTAAATACCCAAGAGCTGCGGAAGGTTTATGACTGAAGAGCCGTTTGAAGGAAGTGTTTACATGTATGGGCTTAAATACTGTTACGAATTTCCACCTGTGTGAAAGCATTTTCAAAGGATATTACGATGAATTTAAAAAGGTAACATATCGACAACAATCTCTTTGTTCTTTGTGTCCACAAAATAGTGGGGGCTCCAAATGGGTTTGTACCTTCGTGAAAGCTTTTTCGGATGGCACTGATTGCACGAGATCGATTAAACACTTTGCGATATCTGACACCTCGGACAGCAGATCATAGGGGGACGATCACTGTTCTGTGGAGTTTGACGAAATGCAAGATTTACTGCAGAAACCAAAGTCGAAACATTGTCGGGTGGTTACGTTTTCCATCATGAAATTCCTGCATTCACAGTATTAAAGTGCAGTCCTACGTTTATGCAATCAACTTCTTACTTGATTGTTTTAACTGGAACTATAACGATACCGACAAATTTTGGTTTAACTACAGTCCAGTATTTATGCCTTCACTTCTGTTCAACTACATACCAAAAGATAAAAGCAATGGAATAAAACTAAATATATTTTTATGCAAATTACTGCTTTTTTGTTCTTCTTGGACCACACAACAAGTTGAAGTCAAAGGCCACCTAAACACACACACACACACAGTAAATTGAAAAGCAAGAAAACACAACTAAACGTCATTCAAACAAGTTGTGTTAAGTTTGACCCCTCAAAATGTTTTTTTTTAAATTAAAAAACACCCATAAATTATGAACACAATACACAAATTTGTTCCTGATCATTAGAATGAAGAAACTGGCTCGAATGAGGTTGGCATAAGTAATTGGTGAATTCTACAAAAGTTTTGTATACCACTTGGGCCAGTATCTTTGTCTGAGAAACAAAAAAAAATTAACAATCAAAATTCAATTATTAGGTTCGGATATTAAAAATCTGATGATTTTAGAGAGGATTACAAAAACAGCAAAAAGGAGGTAAGCACCTAAAAACACGTCCCACAATTAATTTGTTCCTACAAAAAAGCTACTTTGTCACTTAAAACTGTTAAGTTATTTGTCGCTTCAAATACTCTTCTTTTGGGTTATCCTTCACATATTTCTGTAGGTACCAACAAGTCAGCTTCATTTTTAGGTTCTTTTCAGAAACATAGTCAAGTGCTGCCTGTTAAAAAAATAAATGCAAAGAATTTAATTGGTCTTTTCTACTTCAAAAATCATACTTCCTTATTTTGACAACCAAACACTGTATCCAAGGAAAAGTTCCTTGCATCATGTTATCACTTTCTTGTACAGACAAACTTAATAAGTCCATTGCAAATTGTATTAGATACATCAGTTTGTTTATAGGTNGTCCCACAATTAATTTGTTCCTACAAAAAAGCTACTTTGTCACTTAAAACTGTTAAGTTATTTGTCGCTTCAAATACTCTTCTTTTGGGTTATCCTTCACATATTTCTGTAGGTACCAACAAGTCAGCTTCATTTTTAGGTTCTTTTCAGAAACATAGTCAAGTGCTGCCTGTTAAAAAAATAAATGCGAAGAATTTAATTGGTCTTTTCTACTTCAAAAATCATACTTCCTTATTTTGACAACCAAACACTGTATCCAAGGAAAAGTTCCTTGCATCATGTTATCACTTTCTTGTACAGACAAACTTAATAAGTCCATTGCAAATTGTATTAGATACATCAGTTTGTTTATAGGTTAGACTGACCTAACATGTAAAGGAGCAACTGCACAGATGATATGAAATTTAACAAACAATTTGTCAGGTTTGTTATCATGTTTTTTTCACTTTTTGCCAACAGTGTTTTTTACTTTTAGCAGTTTTTAACAATACCTGAGCCAGCAGTTTTCCTACACCCTGACCTCGGAACGTTTCAGGTACAATTGTGTGTTGTAAATCAAGTGCATTTGGACCCATGTGTTCATAGGACAACGTTGCAACATCAGCACAATCTGCATTCATGTGTAAAACATAGTTCATACTTTACATATGAAATGATTAGGCTGAATGAAAATGTTTTTTATAAAGTGGAGATTATTGCTAAACATTGCAATATACGACGTGCCGCGTGTTTACATGATGTCAGTAATTAAAGTGGAAATTAAAACACACATTTAGACGCCAACAGCTCACATTTACCTGGTATTTCAATATAAAACAACTTTCCAGGAATATCGTGTTGCACACGGAGAAGATTTTTGTTCAATGAGCACATTATTGAATATAATCTCTTGTTGACAAATCTTTGCAACATTTCAAAACGCAAATAAAAACACGCCAATAGATTTTATCGGTTCACTGCGCTTTAGTTGCGCATGAGTGACTCTAGAATCAGCTGTTTCAGAAACTTTAATACTTTTACGTTGCCAAAAGTAGACAGTTGATTTGATGTTTTTGATAGACAACAAACAACGTAAAGTTTGGTAACTAATTATGGTAATAAGGGTATCAATGACCTTTTTGCAACAGAATTGCGGAAAGAAAATTGTTTTTTAGGTTTTAACCTGTAAAGATTAATGAATGTTTGTCACCAACTCTTTTGTTGTCCGACTACAAGTACAAATTACAAACCAGCACTTTTGTAAAAGGTTATAGTTTGTTGCGTTACGTCAGCAGTAATGCTTTACAGTTCAAGTTTTTTATTTTGTTTACAGCGCCCAAAAAGTACACATGAATAAATTAACGTTTAAAGTAAACGCTAAAAACAAAAATGGATTAGCCTGCTGAGCCACTAGTGCACCTAAGAAGAGTTTGTAGTTTTATTGTGCAGACCTGCAATTGATTGGCATTTGAGTACACTTCTCTAAATTGTGACCAAGCACTTTGTTATGTATAGAACTTGTAATAAAAAATTAACAAAACAGGCTCCTCTTAACAAAAAGATTGTTGTTTGGACATCTAATGACCAAACTGTGTTTCCAATAAAAACTGTCAGAAGTTTAAGTTTGGCTAAAGTGATTCGAGACAATGGAGCAAAGACTGGCAGAGTACCGGGCAAGAAAACATGCAGAATTTGGTGACAAAAACAAACCTTTTGCAAGACCTTTAAAAACAACAAGAACTAATGCTGTCTACAGCTTGCTAATAAAATGGATTAACAAAATCATATCAAGTCGACTTTTTACAAGTTTGACTGCCAGAATTGGAAGTCTTCCTGTTATCGGAACACCTTTTGTACTTAAGACACTATTATGGATCATTCTATTTCTCTTGTTTGTGGAGCTACAATTCGGAATGGTGTATGTGATTGTGTCAGCTTTTGTATTGATATATTTCAACACATCAACTCGCAGCAGGAAGAAAGAAGAAATGAGTGCCTATTCAGTATTTAACAAAGATTTCGAACGCCTAGATGGGACCTTTACTGCAGAACAATTTGAGAAAGAATTGAGACATCAACCATTGTAAATTTTTTGTGTGCAACCTATTTTAACTAGTTTTATTTTGTGTGTATTTCTGTATGTGCATAATGTTTTAGAAATGTTATGTATTCACAGTTGCCAAACAAAGTGCAATTTTGGAAACGTTTATTCTTTTTTGTTTATTAAGTCCCTACTGACAGCACCCACTAAACTAGGCGATAATCGAAGTTTGTGTTAAAAATTGGAACACAACAAATATTATAAATTGGAAAGTTTGAAGCGAGGAAGGAAGAGCAGTAGCTGACTACTGAGTTTTTGTACTAACGTTTGCGGAAAACACCGCTCATTTCATTCCACACTACGTCGGGACAAAATTTAAAGTTAATAACTTGCAACGAAATTACAAAGGTCAGCGCATTAGATTGCATTATTAAGTGAGTACACGCAACAAGGGTCTCTAAATATGACTGCCTAAATAGTGGTTTTGATTTTAGTTTTTTGTATCAAATCTGAAGTAATAAACTGTTAACCACAGTGCTGCGGATTTAAACTTTTGCATTTGGAGTTCGAACGACACAAGCATGTCTGGTTTGAAGAAACTTTTGCCTCATGTGAACAAAATTTGGTGAGTTTTTGTTAAATTTCTGATTATTTAGTGCGCTAGCTGTAGGGGCGTTGCTATTGCGTGTAAAACATATAAGTTGCGTAACTATGGACGGCGAAGAAGACCCGCAACAGCAAGATAAAAAGAAGAAACACGAAACTGAAAGTGCGGCTGATTTAGAACGAGTAACCGGTAAGAATAGTTGTTTATTTGTTTAGTTTAATATGCCAACGTACATTAAACATAATTAGATTGTACAATTATTTAAGTCGGGTTTACCATTGAGTGTTGTGCAATCATGCACAGCAATGGTTGTTCAGAGTTTTATTATACAACGGGTGGAAATAGAATTTGGAATCATCATAATGCCCAAGTTTGTTTGGATGTTTGAAAAGAAAACTTGTCTTTATTATACACCCAGTACAAACATATCGAAAACATTGCCCTGCTTGAGGAATGCACGAAGCTTTTCAGGGAACTTGCATTGGCCAATTTTATAGTTAAACACCTATAGCTTTATTTGGGACCATGCAGATTATTATTTTAAGCAAATGTTGAAATAAGCTCCCAACTCAAATTTTTATTTTTCACAGATTATGCAGAAGAGAAAGAAATCAATGTAAGAGATGTTGGTGATGTACTTGCAAACCTCGGCCAAACTGTCAATGCTCAGCAAGCAGCAAAAGAGAAAGAACTTTCGCAAGTAAAAATCTCAAAGGAAGATGTTGAATTGATCATGAACGAAATGGAAATTTCTAAAATCAAAGCAGAAAGAGTATTGAGAGAAAACAAGGGCAATGTTGTGCAAGCACTTGTCACTCTTGTGAATTCCTGACTGATTTTGTATGGAATTTTTATTAACAAATTTATTGCACTGGCCTAAAAGTGCTACAGGAAAAGTCCCTGTTTTCACCCCTTATGTCTAAATTTGTCTGCTGCTTTGGTGATTTTTGTTTGGAAGTTTTTCCATTATAACATCATGATCTTTGTCATAAAGTGTTTATTGTTGTAACTGTTTTTTCAATGAAAATGGTTCCATTGAAATAAAATTGTCATTTCGGCAGGGAAAAAGTTGTGTTTTTCTTTAAAGTTTTAGTCTATAAGGAAAAATATTCCTTTCAACAAAAAACAAAATGCAGGGTTCCTTTAAATGTCGAGGTTAAAATCAGTGAACTTGAAAAACCTGGTTAAGTTCAAAAATAAACACTGACTCCATAACATATAACTTAAGACCTCAACTTCAGTATATTTTTTATACTTGCCTTTACTGAGATTCTATAAAAAAATGAGAATCCATCAACAACAAACAATCTACCATCTCACAAACAGTTGTACTCGAAAAGAAACATAACTATCGTAGTTTTTCATGTCCCTAATTATTGAGTTGGCTTTATTTGCTTGGTTAATGAAGTCATAGGCACAATGACACCAAGTCATAAAGTTACATGCTTTTTGTCACCTAAAATATAGTTTTGATAAAAACATTTTTAATTGCAGCATTTTGTTGTACTGTGGAGGAATTGTCAGCTTTTTACTCCTAAGTCATGAGGGAATTCGGGAGAACTGTTACTTCTCCGAAAATGCCTTGTTACCTGGACTTGTCGACTCAAAGTTTTCGGCTTCTGATGATCAAATCCACAACATCAACCTTGACATTCTTAACCCCAACAGGTGGGTTTGGGTCCAAACAGGTCACAAATTTTTTTGCCGAAAAGAAAGTACAGTTTGAAGGCTGGGGGCAATTAATGTTAATGGTCAACCCATACTTCTTTTTCCCCTTTTAGTGATAAATTGTTTCCTTTGTGCAAAATTGTTACTTTGTTTAGCACACCTTTTTTTAAATGCCACAATGGAAGGCGACACAAGTTTCAGTTGGGTGATATTTCATTTATGCTAAGACACATCAGATAGTGGCTGCCTCAAACATTTGGCATTTAACAGTAGTACAATGTTATCTTGATAAATTGTGCATCTTATCTTTATTGGTATTTTTTGCAACCATTTTTTTGTTTTTGTTGTTTACAGTGAAGTGATAGATGAATTAGAGAAAATTATGGTGGAAGGTGGTCTTGAAGTTTACAGACAAGCGTTCACTTTTCAGGAAAAGTTTGTCGACAGTGCCAAAGTAAGTCACTTCATGTTTTCAAAAAAGCTGTAGCAATCTAAAATGTATACTTATGACTTCTTATAAATAGTCAAACCTGGTATCTGGACTGCTTATATGTATTTGCTAAAACTGTGTTCAACACATAGGGTATATGAATGCCAAACTTGTTTGGTGAACACTGTGGACTTTTTTACTTCTTTGCCATTAACTCCAGTGGCAGTCATGTTAAGTTGGTAAATTGCTGCAGTAACTGTTTAGTTTACATCAAAAGCCTTCAATCACATTCAATTATATAGCATTATGCAAAAATATGCTCATGTTTTGTTTAGATACAGAATGGCACCAATATTTATGGGATTGTTCGTGCACCACGATCAGCCAGCACAGAATGTATTGTGATTAATATTCCAATATTGACCAACAAACACAATTTTGCCATGGGCATCGTAACTGCATTAGCTAAAGAGATTCGAAGTAAGTGTAATCACCAAGGTATAGTTTCATAACACATGTTTAACGATATATTTCACATAAATTAAAAAACAAACTTTTTGCATGATTGTAAATTTGTAAAAATTCCCTTAATCTGACCGAAATTTAACGTATTGTCCCAGATCTATAATAATTCTAACCTGCTTTAGGTAGTGTTGTAAAATTGAGCAACATTTGCTGTTTAGGAGTATTAACAGAATGATGTTTTTTATTCAACTTTTTATGCAGAATATTTTCAGCAACATGCAAAATGAAATCTTTTCTGTGGGATTTCTTGGTGAATGACTTGAGTTTCAATTTTTTATTTTCAGAGCAATTTTATTGGGCCAAAGATGTCATATTTCTTTTTACTGAGCATGGATCGTTCGGTGCAAGGGCTTGGCTGAATGCATACCATGGTATTGTTTCATATCCAGTTTCAGCCAATCAACTGCCAGCAAGGGCTGGATCCATCCAATCAGCTTTCACCGTGCACATGGAGGTATGAAGAAAAATTTTTACACTTTTAAACATTGTAGGTTTTCTTGAAAACAGGGTCTTAAACTAGAAAAACCTTAGCAAATACAGGTTTGTGGCTGTTAACCACCAACCTTACAGAACAAAAAATAAGGTAAAAAATAAAGTACATTTTTATATGATATGCCATGAAAACATCTTTAACCTGAAAAAAAAGTGTTATGGTCCTTCATTTTTGTAATTGGGCATTGAACAAAATTCTTTGTTTTGCGTTTATTTTTAGGAGGATGCTGTAAGTTTTATAAACTTGTCAGTAGAGGGCCACAATGGCCAACTTCCCAACTTGGATCTGTTTAATGTGGCTGTAAGACTTATTAAGATGCATGGCATGATGGTGTCTGTCAATTATGAGGTAAGATTGAACAAAAATGTATATAACCAACAGTTCATTATCCGTGTATTATTATTGTTTACAAACTTTTTGTTTATAGCAAATACAGAACACAAGGCACTTTAGGAGCAGCCTGAAAAAACTTGTATATAGTGAACAAAAAAATTGCACTAATAATACCAACAGCGGTTATTGAAATGTTTGCATTTCGTTCAATGTATTAACTATNACGTTTGTGGCTGTTAACCACCAACCTTACAGAACAAAAAAATAAGGTGAAAAATAAAGTACATTTTTATATGATATGCCATGAAAACATCTTTAACCTGAAAAAAAAGTGTTATGGTCCTTCATTTTTGTAATTGGGCATTGAACAAAATTCTTTGTTTTGCGTTTATTTTTAGGAGGATGCTGTAAGTTTTATAAACTTGTCAGTAGAGGGCCACAATGGCCAACTTCCCAACTTGGATCTGTTTAATGTGGCTGTAAGACTTATTAAGATGCATGGCATGATGGTGTCTGTCAATTATGAGGTAAGATTGAACAAAAATGTATATAACCAACAGTTCATTATCCGTGTATTATTATTGTTTACAAACTTTTTGTTTATAGCAAATACAGAACACAAGGCACTTTAGGAGCAGCCTGAAAAAACTTGTATATAGTGAACAAAAAAATTGCACTAATAATACCAACAGCGGTTATTGAAATGTTTGCATTTCGTTCAATGTATTAACTATATACGAGCTCTCTGCCAGTTATGTTCTTAATAAAGCATAAAAAAATCTGTTAAAAAACAGAATTTTTGTTTCAATTTATTGGTATCATGATACATCCTGTTTTTACCAAATTTTTAACTAAACTGTTAATAAATTATTCTTACTAGTGTAATGTTTTATATTTTTCAGTTTGTACCAAGGCAGTCATCCACCATGGGTGACATTAAAAGCTACTTGGGAGCAACATTAAAAATGATGAAAAAGCAGGTTACAGGGACATCTAGTGGCAATCATGGTGAATTCATTCGTCACGGAATCGAAGCCATCACACTCCAAACCGTTTACAATCCACAGTGGGGAAATGCTGGTTATGTGAGGTTTGGAAGGTGAGTGTGGATGAAATTCCAATGATAAAAATTCACAAAACGTTTGGGTGCGTCAACTTTGGAATTTGTTGGGTTTCATTGCGTCAAGCAAAACAGTTCATTCTTTAACCAATATTAGCAACTATATACACTTTAATGCCCTGCATAGTTTGTCTTTCAGATGGTGTATGCTTGTAAGTTTAATACAAAACCAACAGAAGTTATTTTAGCAGCAAGGCGAGGCCAGAATATAATGCTTAAGCCTATACTGTGTGTAACATGACCTGAATAGGGCATCGGAGCAAATGCATGTGTAATTTCTGCAGCAGCGTAACTTGTGGATACGTTTGTTACCTGGTAGCAAGTTAGCATCAGGCACTTGTCGAAAGAACTGAATTTTCAATCAAACAATACAAGAAATATGTTTTGTTATTTAGAGTGATTGAAGGAATATCAAGGAGTCTCAACAATTTATTGGAGCGTTTCCATCAATCTTTTTTCTTTTATATACTCCCATCGACCGACAACTACATTTCAATTGGGATGTACATGCCTCCACTTGGTTTGATGCTGGCTGCTGCTGCTATAAAAATATCCTTCGCCCCAAAAAATTTGAAAGCGCATGATTACAGCGTCAAAATAGAAGTAAAATGTTGACCCAGTTATCAAATTGCAAAGCAGTGAATTAAGTAAAATCCTGTCATGATAAAAAAAACATGCTAATTTAGCACTTAAACAATCAACAAGCCAGAAATCTCTGCAAAAAATGTTTTAATTGTATTTTTTCTTTTACGTTT
>QXVZ01022582.1:0-12702 GCA_008931825.1 Phallusia fumigata | reverse complement strand
GATGATGATGAAGGTGTGCCAAGTTCTGCTCTGCGTGAAATTTGCATTCTCAAGGAACTAAAGCACCGAAACGTCGTTCGACTTCATGATGTCTTGCATAGCGAGCGAAAAATGACTTTAGTGTTCGAATATTGTGAACAGGACTTAAAAAAGTACTTTGATTCCTGTGGGGGTGACATTGATGCCGCAACCGTCCAGTCTTTCATGTACCAACTCCTAAAGGGATTGGCGTTTTGTCACCAACAAAATATTCTTCACAGAGATCTAAAACCTCAAAACTTGCTTATCAATAAGCATGGAGAACTCAAACTTGCTGATTTCGGACTTGCACGATCATTTGGAATCCCTGTCCGTTGTTACTCAGCAGAGGTGGTCACTTTGTGGTACAGGCCACCAGATGTCCTCTTTGGGGCCAAATTGTACACCACTACTATTGACACATGGAGTGCTGGTTGTATTTTTGCTGAAATCTCAAATGCAGGGATTCCGTTATTTCCTGGGAATGATGTTGAAGAACAATTGAAGCGAATCTTTAAACTTCTCGGCACTCCGACTGAGCAGTCATGGCCTGGTGTGTCGAAATTGCCAGATTTTAAAATATTCCCCATGTATCCACCGAACTGTCACTGGCCTCATGTGGTGCCCAAACTATCAGCAAGTGGCCAAGATCTGTTACACCGCTTGGTTGTTGCAAATCCTTCAGCCAGACTGACTGCAGCAGCAGCACTTGATCACAAATATTTTGGTGATATGAATACGAGTTAATAATACAATATATCTTCAAATTATAGCTAGATAAATTTATTTGTATTTGGTGAACATTTAAAAGTTTGCCAGTTACATTGTACATAATAGTTTTATAATATTGCATTTATGCAGTGGCTGTTTTTCATTTCGTGCTTCAACTATAGTCAAACACAACACACATATAAAACAGCACAAAAACATGTTGTTTCCTGATTTACTTATACTATTGCTCAAAAACCTTGTATGTCCCTTAACATCATAGGAGTATTTCCTTTTTAATGCTAATAACTGTGTTTATTAACAGTCATTAAAATAAGATCAGCTTGGTAAAAGTGTTAAATTTATTGTACTATTGCTCTAAGCCTCCAAATTTGTATTTCAATAATTCGTGATGGTCAAAATTTGTATATTTGCTTGTGCAATATGTTCTAGTAACAAACTATGTTGAAATCTTATTATTCACTGTGTTGTGTAGGAGGACATGTGACTTGTATTCCATGAAGTAACATAATTAGCGTTTAGGTTTTTTGCAAGTTTGTTTGATGTGAAAAGCCTTGGAATGGTCATGTTAGGTATGTATGGTCTTTTTCCATTGATAGATAAAGTCGTGTGCAAATATTGTTTACATTATTACATCCTGTGTAAAAGAGGATGTGAAATACATTAGCAGATAATAATCAAGCTGATTAAACCTGTGTTAACATGATTGACAGGTATTTATGCGAATGTGTCATTGGTTTATTTGTTTTTCAGGTAAATTCTTGTGCAAGTCAACTCTCCAATTAACTGGGATAGGTGAAAAGTTCATGCAAGACTTAACAGTTGTATACTTGGATATTATTAAATGATACTTTGTAGTATCTTGCACATAAGTGCCTATGTAAACATATGAGTTTGAAGTACATAAGAAGTGTTTGCAGTCATGAAGTCAGTTATTCTGGCAATTGTTTGCCACGACAAGTTGCATTCAATCTGTAAATAGTAATAAACTGGGGGGATTTACCATTGTAACATTATTTGTTGTTACATTCACAGGGTTTGTGTAATTTCTGGTGTGTAATTAGTTGGTGTAGGTGGGAAGATGGATTGGCAGGAAATGGAGGATTTATTGGCCAAATCTGAAACTGGCAACTTGAATGATGCTGTAAGTCATAGTTTGCCTGTGAATTACAAACTGTATATTGCTGTGTAAAAGTAAATTTAGGGACTTGTTTCTAAAAATATCTTTGTCATCGACAACTATAATGTACAGACTTCTTGCTATAGTTTGTATTGAAATATTCTCGTAAAATGTGACTACAATCACAGCTTGGCCCTTTTTATGGGTGCCTTGCTTTAAATTTGTCATAGATTTAAATTTAATTTGCTTATCCCTATCAGACAAACTGTGTTTTTTGTTACAGAATTTTTTTGACCATGACAATTTATCGGAAAGAGTGAAGAAAACATTTTATTACGCACCTCACAAGAAACCGGCAAAGGACACTTTATCATTTTCACTAACAAGTTAGTAAACATGAAAAAAGTAAACAAAAAGTAGCTAAAAACTCATTGTTTGTTCAATCTTACAAAACGAAATCTTTGTCAAAAAAAACCTTTAGTTCTGTAGTTCAAAAACCTTAAGTCGAATTCTCAACTTTAATCTTGTAAAAAAAATGCATAAACTATTTGTTTCAAACAATGACTTTTATGAGATAACATTTAAACCAACTAGTGCATTGTTATGTACCAGATATAATTCAAACAAACTGTTGTTACGTTTTATGATATTTGCCATTGATAATAGCAACATGGAGGCTTTAAGAGTAAAGAGAATGTTGTCTTGCGTATTGTTAGCAAGAAAAATTTGTGTGATGTTTCCCATTTTCAGCAGTTTTATCAATCAAAGTGTTAATGACTTTCGCAGCTGTTTAATCAGAGCTGCAAGAAAGATGCTGACTGTAGGAGGCCCTGGTAAAAGTAACTGCATTACTGTGTTGATATTTTTTGGTAATATATAATGAACAACATCTGAACATGTTATTAATTTTAAAACTTTTTTAGGAGAAGCTGTGGAAAACTTTCGGAAAGCGGCTCCATCATCGTTTGGCAAGTTAGGGCATCGATATGCTTCTCGAGTTGCCAGGTTAGTTGGAAACATATGAACATTAATGTAAGGGTCTTAACTATAAATGCATTCTAAATGCTTTATTGTATGTTTTGTATTCCTCATGATCATGCAACAAGCTATATATTTTAAGCTTAGTGGTACACCAAAAATTAAAAAAAAAACGAGACAAGTAAGTTGACAGTGGACTTATTGTGAGTATAGGGCACTCAGTCATTTTTTCACCCACCGAGGATAAAAATTAAACAAACAACAATCTTTGCTTTTACTTATGGTTTCCAGGGATGCATGCATCTCTCCTTGTTCTCTTCTACTCGGAATGATCTACATTGAACGACTCGCTCACCGGAATCCAACTTACCTCCAGAAAATCTCATCATCTGACCTGTTCCTTATTTCCATGGTGAGTTATTCTCATATCAAAGTTTATTATTATTAATGTAAGATAAAAATAGTTTAAATTTGATGTACCAAAGCAAAAGCTAAGCTTTTTCAGATAGGGGGCTGAATGTCCGTTTCTGTCATAAATTAAGTGTTTTTTTTGTGTTGTGAAATCCTGACTTGGTTAAGCCTGTTATTGTTTAAGATGTGCTTAGTAGTAGGTTATTGATTGTCTATATTACATGGCCAGTGGGCAAATGAGCTTAATACCACTGAAGACCAAGCTAAAATGTAAGTGTTTGATTGCGGTGGCCAAGTAGTGTATATTACCCATGCCTGCCAAGTCATGAACACTTATTCAGAGTCTAACAAACATTAATATGCATTATGGTGCTAGCTAGATTCAATCCCTGGCAGAAGCCTGTTTTGTTGAAATTACTGCTCCTGGGCAGTTTCCAGAAACAAAAATGCACTTGTATGGTTCATATGCAGTCCGTATTGATACAATATATGTTTTAGATGATCGCCTCCAAATACTTGCAAGATGAAGGAATAGATGATGAAGTTTTCAACGATGAATGGGCTGCATCAGGATTGGTCGACGTCGATTATGTGAATGATTTAGAAGCAGATTTCCTTAAAGCTATAGATTGGAGGGTGTTGGTACGCAGACCTGAGTTTCAGAGGATGCTTTACATCAATGAAATGAGGTCAGGGGTTTTTGGAATTTTTATTTTAGACCACCTACACAGTAGGTGTTAAAACTTATCATTTTTCAAATAGTTTTATGAAATATGCATATTCATATAAACTACTTTGCTTTGGCGAATAGGTAAGGATTGGAATTAACACACGGTAAATACTTGGACACTAGCTTAAAAATTTGGTTGGAAAGACATACCTGCCAGAGAGCTTGTATATAGTGAATACATTGTAATGCAAACGTTTTAACAATCACTTCCCGTCATTATACATTGATGATGACGATGGCGATTATTGAAACATATGCATTGTGTTGTATTCACTACATACAAATTCTCTAGCAGGTGATATCCTTAACTGTGTTAAAGGTTTTGCTATAGTAGAGCTTTTATACTTTGCCCTTCTAACACTTCACTTTCGTATTTATATACAGGGTGGCAAGTAAACAGGGGTTAACACGTGGATGGCTTTCATACACAGATTTGCAATGTCTGCTATGTTACAACAAACTAAATGATCAAATGCACCAACAACTCTACCTCCTTGTCAAGGTAAAAAAATAAGGGTAGTTGCCAGAATCCAACTATGATTCTTCTGCAATATTGCAATTGGCAAGTGGTCTATTGTCACTTTTCCTGTAAATGCCACACAAAGACGCTGTGTAAACATTTGTAAGTGGCTCAACACTACTGTTAACTCCAACTAAATTAAATTTTTTGGGTGTTTTAAAGTCCAACTTAGGAAAAATTTTAACATGTTAATGCAAATCAATCTCAGTTTTCCACATTAACATCAGTTAGTGTTATAGTGTTATATTTTAGTCAAGATTATAACAAGCTCTTACTCCATCATTGCAGTAAAATTTAATAGACTGTATTAATTTGCACCAAATCCCTGAACTGCTCTACAATGTACATTACAACATGTTAATTGTCTCTGCAGGCATTATGCGCCTGTTTAGCATTGTATAGTGGTGTTATACTTGCTGCTGGAACCTTGTTGACCATGCAATCCACCTACATCAGTTCAGGACAAATGCAACATCGATATCTTGATGTTCTTGAATATGAACCCTCACAGTTTGTTGGTCCACAAATTGGTTACCATGGAAATTTCACAGGTAAAACTTTTGTATACTTGTTACTGTGAGGTTCATTTTGGGCCTCCTGAAGTAGATTTTTGTGTTCCTTTGTTTGTATGTTGAAAATAATCCCCCCCCCCCACATATAGTAGCTTCATATTGTTTTTACACATTTTTTTTACTGTTTCTGTCCTATTTTTTTGTAACGAAGGAAAAAATGCTATATTCCTATTGCTTTGTTATTTTATGGAGCTTACCCTTTCTCAACTTCTAAGCTAACGAACAACCATAATCCTTTTCTATTTCTGTTGTGTTTGTTGTTTAGCTTACACAGAAAATGCCACTGATGAAAAAGAACAAGTTGAAATGCATAAGCTTGAAAGCAACCAATTCCAAACAGAACTTCCAAGCAATGAGGAAGTAACGGCCACTCAGCAACCCGAAATATTGTCTCAAGTTGCCTCTCCAGCCCCACCCAGTGTGGAGAACTTCTTTGGCCAGATGAAAGTGATGTCTATGGTGGAAACTGTTTTCTTTCTCGCCAACGTAACTGTCCCATGTCACAAAACCGAGGTGGAAGAAAATGAAATTTGCCCATGTTGTAGAAAATGTTTTGAGGACAACTCCATAAAGTAAGTGACCCGTACATTTAAGGTTAGATTTATTCAACTCAGAAGTCACCAGCCTTTTAAATGCAGTTCACCTGTTCTCAAGTTAACGTCAAAATGTTCATTTGTTTGTGTGCTTTGTTGATGTCACTGCTTTATATTTCTTTGTTTATTAGGCTAGTCGTTATGATGTACACTCTGTAGCTTGTTGCAGTTGCACTGCCCTTAATGTCAAAAACAAAAAGGCTGCGTAAATTGGCTCAATAATGTATTAGAAGAACTCCTAATCACTTGGCCTGCCACGAATTATCACCTCACATGTCAGGGGTTGTTGACCCCTGATCTAGTTGCAACTGTAATTTCTAGATAATAAGTAAACGTAGCAACTAAAAATAACATAGAAATGAAACTTACTCTATTAAGCCAAAGTTAGGCCTTGAGGAAATTGACTGTGAGCTCTCAAACCAGTTATTTGCAAACATTTGCATTTTACCTCAGACAAAAGCCGGAAACAAGTCGTCATCATCATTCCTGTTGTGATGCAAATGAAAATGACGCAAATGTCCACTACCTGAAGCAAGGTGCAGTTTTTGTAATGCTCCCAGGAGTTTGTTTCTGTATTCTTTTCCTATTTTGTATTATAAAAATGATACTTATCAGGAATATATAAGACGTAGAAATACTTACACTAATCTCTAAAACCAAATTATCATTATCTTTACTTCCTATTACAGTAGTACTTTAGCAGGGTTTATTTTTTTTAATTTTTTGGGGTCCATGACTACTTTGTCAGCTTAAAAAAAGGGGGCGCCAGGACTAAAAGGTTGAGAACCAGTTGAAAACTGTATTAGAAATTTAACAAAATATATGAATGAGTACATTTTTATTTCACTGTGTCTATCCAGTATTATGTTTGCCTAATTTCGTTTACTTCTTAGGAGATAAAAGAAAACACCATGTACCACCAGGACACACAGAGAGCAAAAATGATCACTTCCAACCACTGTATTATTTACACAACAAAATTAATCCCTACAACGAATTTAATCATCAACCTGGCCATAACACTGTTTTCTGACACATAAATTGTTTTGTATTAACGATCTTGTAAATAGGGTTCAGATTTTAAGACTAAACACACTCATACATTTTATGCTGCAGTTTTTGTACCANAGACTAAACACACTCATACATTTTATGCTGCAGTTTTTGTACCATAAAATTTTTTCATTTCGATTTTATACACAAAACTGTATGTTAAACATGTTTAAATTTCACTATGTTCGAATAGGATTGTTGCCTTTTTTACCTGCTGTTTCACGATTCCATAAGGAAACTTGTTTGTGTGAAAGCGATTTTTTATTTGGATTATTTGCGGAATGTTCCCAGAAGAAAATAAATGAACTGCAAATTAAAAGTTGTTATTTTATTTTAAGTCGGTGGTCTAAGGGTTAAGATGTTGACCAAAGCAATAAACGTTCCAGAAATTTTTGGTAAAATGTAACACGGCAGCAAAAAAAAAACACTCCCCAGAATAAATAAATTTGATTTCTATGGTTTCGTCGAACAGTTACTAGGCAACGTTAATTGTATACATTTTCCAGCTGGGTAAATTTTGTAACGTGGGTTTTGAGTATTTAGTTTTGTAATTAACGACTAAAATTTATCTTACTCTGGTACAATTACAGTTGAGTTTGATTTAAGAGTGCCATTAAAGAGTTTAATTTTACTCAATTTTGTTATTTAGGGAAACACGCCAAGTCTGAATAAAGCACGAATATAAAAACATTTCTGCAATATTATGAGCAGCGAAAACTAGTAGGCAATGTACGACCGTGCTCCCAGGCCCACTGCCAACTACACAGTTGGTAGCACCAAAGATAGTGTTGGACCTGGAACATATGATGTACCTACACCAAGGTAATAAACATGTCTGACGAAGATTACGGGAAGTCAGTGTTTTGGGCTAAATTTTGAGCATATTACAAGATTATCTGTATCTTTACTTCTTTAGTGTGAAATGGCTGAAGGCAGATGGATACGCCCCGTTTCAATCCATGACAGGAAGGGAAACAATATTTCACATCGGAGATTCGGTGATGGCGGCTCCAGGTCCAGGATCCTATGACCCAGGGTAACCTTTTCTGGTGTTAATGAATTGCAGCATAAAAGAAGAATATTTATGTGAATTTCAGCACACCAGGCCCACAAGTAAAAACTGTAAATGCTGAACATATATTCTCTTAAATATAGCCAAGTTAAAATATTTTCCAAAGCTAAACTAAAGTAATGAGGGTGTTGTTGCTGTATCTGTCATGAATAGCTCACCCAAGTAACACTTATAAACTGTTTCCATCATTTTGGAGGTACACAGTTTTGTAGTATGTTCTTGTACCTATACAATTGCCCACAACCAAAGCTTATAAAAGGGCTTTCAGCTACTGTGGAGCCGAATTATCATTTGTTAAACACAAACTATAAACTAGCCACAATTATTATTTTTACTTTGTTTTGTAAGTATTGGGGCCCAAAATAAGTTTGTATCTCCTTGAAAGATTTGTTCAGCAACTTACACATAAGTTTGTTTGTAGATTTGCTCAAGACCATCCAGTTGGTGGTCGGCCATTAGCAAATAAGAGCAATCGATTCTCTGAACCAGCCATGACAAGCCATATTACACCTGGCCCTGGCAAGTATAACTTGTCAAAGAAAAGTGATTGGGTGAAAACTGCAAAAACTCCAGCAGTCGCTGTACAACCCACTCCACAGGTATGTTGGTAATTTGTGGAAGAAGGTTTGGTGTAAACATTGTTTTTTTGTAATCTTTTCTCCAGCTTGTCAGCAGTTAGGAGATACGCATTGCACATTTACATACTTAATATGTTTCAAGCATGAAATAACCATTAATGTCGTACAAACTGTATGTAATCGTAAACTAACAAACTTTACTTGAATCTTTTATGCCTACAGGCTGACAAAACCAAGGCAATAGTAACAAGCCGGGTTAGATACCAAAGAAAACCAGATGCCCCATCCATCCCTAGCCCTGGCCAAGCTTATGGTTATGAGGAAACTGATAATGGGACTCTACGAAAACAGGTAAATTCATGAAAGCAAATGGGTCTGTAGTTCAAAACTTATTGTGATGCAATATTCCATAACAGCAATGGATTGTGAGACAGTGACTAACAGTTTTTAGGTTCTAAAATTTTAAAAAATAAAGTTTAACATCACTTCTGATGTTTATATTCTTGTTAAGGCACCACCTGGCAAGGATGAAAGCATGGGTCCAGCATACTACAGGTAATAAAATTGCTTTCAATCACTTCAACATGCGTTACTTCATAATTTCACAAATTTTCTTTGTTAAAGGATCAACACAGACAAAACGCAAGCCACAGCCAAGTATCGAGGAGTGCATTTTGGATCATTGAGAGCAGATCGGATGAAATTCAGTGGAAAAACTGGACCAGGGCCGGGAGATTATGACCCCCACCGACCAAAGCCCAAGAGTGATATTGTTACTGTTCTTAACCCGGATGGAAAAACCTATGAGTCACGACTACCAAGGTAATGGATACAAAATTTTTGTGCAGTCGCACTTGTTTTATACAATGTTCAGCCACTTGTGTTTTGTTGATTCAATGATTGCTCAGCATGAAGTCAGTTTCCAATTAATCAAAGTACTTTAGGAATAATAAACAATACACATATGACACACTGCAACATAGCCGACTGTTCGACAACAAATTTTCGGTTGGCATTCCATATTTAATATTGTTCTACTCAAATGGGGACCCATATGTGATATTTGCTCGGACTTTGACTAAAGCATTAACTTTAACCTTTAAAAATATTCCTTAGAAACGTATGTTGACTCCTTGGTCTATGTTTTTGTAATCAAATGCATTCATAAGTGGTAGAAAGTTTTGGATGTACAAAAATTTTAAACAGTTTGTTTGCGTTGTGTGTACTAGTATAATAAACAATTAAATTTCAGGTACCATGAGATAGTGGTCCAAGAGGAGGAAAAGAAAGCTGTCCCTGGTCCTGGGAAATACGAGATCAACGGTCAGTTCAACAAGAAGCCAGCTCCGGTTAATGTTGAAGGTTTGGAGGTCGAACACCCCCCATTCATGTCACAAGCACGAAGGTAGATTTCTATTTACAACTTTTTGTAAAGTTGTGATGCTTACAAGAGGTTTAATCCAAAACCTAACAGCTACAACACTTGCTGTGTTATTATGTGTTTTAAAAAGATTGTGGTTGTTATATGATATGATTTAGGAATAGAAATCATATTAGAAATAAACTACCAACGTGCTGTACTGCTGTACAGCCTTTATAATTCAAATGAACAGTTTATTTACGGTTGAGGTTTAACAAAAAAAGTGGTAACATGATCTTTGTTTTGCTTTATCCTTCCATTGGGTTCTCAGTTTGTACTATTTTTTGCTGACATATATGTGTTGGCTGTATAGTATCAAATTACTTAGCGACATTGCAGCAGTATCTATGTTTTTGCAATAAGAAACACAGCAACTAATTGCAATTTACATGCAGGTTCAATGATATGAAGGGAATTACCCCTGCCCCAGGGGCTTACAATGACCCCCGAAATGCATTGGAAGCTTTGAAGAAAATCACAGGAATGAAGCGCAGTCCGTTTGGCCAAACTGCTGTTAGATTTCAACCCAACAGAAAGGTTAAGACTGTACCAGGTAAGCGGTTGTTGATAGTTTTATATTGTGATCTGGCCTTGATTTTTTTTTGCTTAAATCCATGAAACAAAACTGTCATACCAAAGCACACATGTTCAATGACAAGGTCAATAACAACACATACTATTGCAAGTTTTCTTAACATTTTTGTGGTCGTACCACGATGAAATGTTTACAAGGGCTATGGACCCATTTATAACAAACACATTGTAAGTTCCAAACAGATGCTTGTGCTTTTGGGTTCACAACATCAGTGTAAAATACCTGACTTATTGGACTCCATATTTTAAGATAAAAACACAACACACCTTTTAATATTGTTTCACTTTTGTTAAGGACCTGGCCACTACAATATCTTTAACACTGGCATGGCACAAGAGAGTCTGAAAAAAGCTTATTTGGAAAGCACAAGAAGTGGAGCATTTGGCAGCACATCGGCCAGGATCATGCCGATCATTCAAAAGCATGAGGTTGCTCTACCTGGGCCTTCACATTATCAAGTAAGAGCAAATAATCTATTAAATATTGTTTGTAGTTGAAAGCATATTGCATAGCTTAGTTGATTGACAGCTTTAAGTTTTTTTGTTAATGTTTTGCGTTTTGTGGTTAAGTATTTTATGATTCAGCGTGCAGCAAAAAGTTAACACAATGCTCTGACATTCAGTTTTTCAAAATTTAGTCACATTCGTCCTAAGTTAAAATTCAGTTGAAAATAATAGATAAAATAACAGTTTAAACTTGTTTACATCTAAAGTTAAGTCTATTTTGCTTAATGAAAGAAAACATAACGACACAATACTGCTAAAGTAATTAGCTGCGCAACGTTAAAATGTTATCAGGCGCAAATGAACGTTACAATTGATTCACATGTAAGTGACTCTGAGGTGGGCAAAAATTCTGGCACTTGTAAATTTATTTTTACAGCCCAAGAGGTCTGAAGAACGTTACAAGAAACAACTTACATCAACATTTGCATCATTGAGCGACAGATTGAGCGCCCCAGCTGCTCAGGTGATCATCTTGTGCAAAACGACGTTAACCGTGTGTTGTTAACGCTTGGATTTCGTTTGAATCAGAACAGCTAAGCGACTTGAAAACGCCTCCCTCAATCGACGAAAATTAAAACGCATTTTTTTACGGACAATAGTAATGCGAGGGGCACTGAGCCTGATTTGAGAACGACTGGTTTAAACATACGAACGTCTGTCAAAAGACGACGCATAACGAGCTTCGTGCATTAAACCTCCTAACTTTAGCGAAAAAGTTCGAATTAGCACAGAATTTCGCAATTTCAAAAACGTTGCAAGAAAGTTCTGTACCGACATTTAAATTAAAATATTTTACACGATGCTAAAAACTTGGACATGGTTGTTTCCTCAAATCTCGCTACTAAACCAGCTTCATGCGTGCTGACGTTTTCCAAACAGGCTTAATTGTTACATCAGCAGCAGCCACTTTAAGGTTACTAAATGTCATTGACCCCACAGACGCTGCACGACAATCCCCCTCCGGGGTCATATGAGGTCGCGAACTCGTTCCAGAAGTCACAGCACAAGCGAGGAACAGCAGTGCCACGCAGCAAGGAGGCTTTCAAGCGCAATCGTGCGTTCCTATCTGCCTCCGATCGCTTCGCCCCACCGCGTGACGTTGTTTTGGATCAGCCTGAAAAAGATACCCCTGGTCCAGGTATGAGTCAGCGATTGACGTTGCTGGGTTGGCGTGGTTGGAAAATCGGGTTTCGTGCCTATTTAGGTGCTGGTTGAAAATATTTTGTTGACAAACATAGAGTTAGTGTAGTTTGCTTGATGAGAGAAATCATATCGACACAATTACACTAAAACAATCATCAAGCCTGGAAATAGCTGCGCAACGTTAAAACGTTTTTTCATGTTTTTAATTAATTGCTTTGCGACGACGCAAGTTTTATAAAGGGAGAATTGCGAGAGCGTACTCATTTCATAATAGTATAGAGGCAAACAAAAAACAGTTATTCAAATTTACAAATGATAAAATAGAACCTCACCCTAAAACTATGAATGATTTGTCAAAATCACACAACTGTGCGTTTTCTGTTTCCTATTTGAATTCATGTTCTGTTTGTTTAGGCACTTACGACCAAGAAGCGATGAAGGACAAAGTCAAACTCGCAGTCATGGTAACAAAAGGCAACAGATTCCAAGAGGTAACCCTTGAAATACTGATTTTAGCAAACTTTATATCATACAGTTTCGGCTTTGTTGTTGCCAAGCACATATCTGTTTCGCTGTGGTTTGGTGACGTCGGCGATACACGTAATCGCACAAGTCAATGACACGTTTATAACCTTGCCTGAAAACCCGACAAGCTCGCCATGGC
>QXVZ01022572.1:0-20819 GCA_008931825.1 Phallusia fumigata | reverse complement strand
GTAAGTGAGAGTTCTTCATTATTACACTCATTGAAGCAACTGCTGTTTGTGCATTTCTGATCATTTATTTTGGTTATCATTTAATTAAAAACATTAACTAAAGTTTTACTTTTAGAGATGATCTTTTTTGTTTTAAAATTTGTATAAATCTATATTTGTAAAATAAGAAAATAATCAACTTTGAACTTTCTGTTAGTTTGTCCCAAAAAGAAATAGTTTAAAATCAATACACATCTTTTGTAGAGATGCACCGGACACAAACAGGATATGAAAACGCCCTTACACTGAAAGTCTTCATTTTCCAATTTGTCAACTATTATTCTTCAATTTATTACATCGCCTTCTTCAAAGGGAAGTGGGTAGTTCTGTGACGTCCTATTTCCTACATAATTTTTTGACACCGCTAACCATAGCATCAATGAATAAAACTGTATTTTTTGTCCTAGTGCCCCTTCGATTTACCCAATTGTCTGAAAACCTTTTTTTTAAATTGAAACCTGAGACCAAATCGAGTGAAGCATAAACCAAATCTGGTTAGCTTGATAACAGTTTTACTTATGGACTAGGAACAAAACTTAGACATTTTAACCAGTTAGAATTCTTTCCTGACTCACTCTAGTTGAACCCAAAACGCGAAGTATTTACATTAGCCAATGACAGTGAAACTTTTTTTTGATGGATGCTTTTGAAAAAGTTGGACTTTTGATGCACCGGCGATAGAAATCTTATAAAGATGTTTATTGTCAAAGTTGCATAATAAGCTACATAACGGACCTTTGCGACGCCCTTGGAAAATTAAAACGACGCACAGAACCACAGGCCTATGACTACACAAAGTCTGTGCATTCTGCCGAAGATCGCTTCGTCATCGAGTTGCACGACTATTTTTGTTCTAGCTATTTAACGTTTTTATGTTTGCGTACTTTAAGGCCTCGCACTCGCTAACCTTTAAAACCTTTCCAGACTGGTTGGATATCCTGGTCATTACGATACAATGTTTGGGATCCGCAATGAATCATGTGGAAGCGGGGGTTGTTTGATCGAGCTCGCCCAGCAGTTGTTTATCATAATGGTTGGCAAGCAAGCCATCAACAATGTACAAGAACTAGTTATGCCGTAAGTAGTTGATCACGTCCGCTAGTACCTTTGTAGTTAAGTCATGCATAATTTGCCCTACGCATATATAAGTGTGTGCAGTTGCAATCTCAGAAAAATTGGCTTATTGTCGGTTTTAATAACATGCCACAACCCTTACCATAGTGATTCTATCACTACATACTTATAACTGTATAGCCGACTAGATGGAAACAAGATTACAAGCGTGTAGCCTGCAGTAAACAAATTGCTTAAACACGTCAACTTGTTATGCTTTTGGTGTAGTTTTCCTCTGTTTAGAAGGGAAAAGTTTATGTCGATTTTACCTACCCACATAAAAATTAAAATGCACTTTTATATTCGAATGTGTAGGATTCGAAAATCGTTATTGTGCATCCCTTTTGATAGTTTGTGGTATGGTGCCTGTACATTTTATAACTATGTTGTAAACTTTCACCGGCATTAAAATGTGTATACTGAAGTGTCATAGTAGTAGATACGTGCAGTTAACTGTGTGAAGCATGTTTTTTTGACAAAAGTAACTACAAAGCGCCAAATTATATGTGCAAGAAATTACCTGGCGAAGAGCTGTGTAAACATTTTTCCAACTCCAAAACGGCGAAAGTTCAAGGTTTTAAATTATTTAGTGATATCACTGAGTCATCATTTTCTGTTGCAGAAAGTTTTGGCAATGGTGGCACACTCGCAAGCTGAAGAAGGTCAAAGGTCACGTCAAAAGCAGAACTTCGTGGGAAAGAGATTACAATAAACTTGTTGAATTTCCTGGCCTTTTCGACGAATATCTGGAGATGGGTGGGTTTGCCTCATAAAAATACATGGTTCTAAAGCGACGTTCTTAATTTTGGGACTCAGTGTTGTAAAGTTATAAAAGTAAAGTCAATTTCTAACATATTTAAGATAAACATCTAAATATTGTCTAAATATTCGATTTTAGTCGGATTTTGTGTAAAAAATGTTTGTGTGCAAAAATTGCCAGAATTGTATTGTGTTTTAAAATGAGTTTACCCCGAAAAAGAATGGTATTCATCTGACGCAACTCCAGCCGATAAACATAAGTAAATGTTCCTCATGACGTCATACGGATGCAAGTGACGTCTTCCACACGCATTTTACTTCATCGCCTCGTCACCCAAACGTTTTAAATTCGCTCATTTAAAAACATCTAAAAACTGACATTCGCAGCCCATAGAAATACAATGCAAAAAATACGATTTCTATGCAGTGCTACAATTCGGTTTCATCACCATCTTCGTGGCCGCGTTTCCACTGGCTCCTCTGTTTGCTCTTCTCAACAATTGGATTGAAATCCGCCTTGATGCCAGAAAACTGATATGCGAGGTTAGAAGGCCTATTGCGAACCGTGCGGAGAACATTGGAATTTGGTATGATATCCTTGACGCTCTTGTTCAAATCGCAGTCATCACAAATGTGAGTTCAAAATTGACTTTACGAACCTGAATGTGTGTCTGGTTTTATTAAAGGGGTAATGTTTGATTCCGAATTTTTTATTTTAATTTATTTTTAAAAATGTATCAATGTGAAGATACAAGCCAGTGGTTATGTGTCAAACAAGTGCGTCTTTTACCGCGACAAGTAACTTTGCGCCGCTTTGTCGAGCCAATCCTGATCAATGTTCCCTTTGAGGTGCGCAACTGAGCATTTGCAACCAGACCATTCGCGCAGTGAAATCTGATTCTCGCGCACTTGCTACAGTCCAATGTGTACAAACTATGGAAAAGCACGAAAACAAGAAGCTATTTGAATTAAATGTGTACTTTGTATTTAATACGATTAAGCTTATTCTAATAATTCAGCATTGTAATTCGATAACTCAAACTCTAATTGGAGGATGTTGGTCGTATTTAGAGCTCTGCTAACTCAGCTTTAAATTTTCATGTTCACGAAAACAAACACTTGCTCAGTGTAAAATTTCTTAGAGGGAACACTGTCCCTGATGATGAGAACAGCGTTTGTCGAAACGTAGAACATGTTTTACACACAAGTACTTATTGTGACTATTTAACACCTTAAATTGTGTCCCTATTTTCAATTAATCCTTAATTTGGCTTGAATTTGGGTCCTGACCAATCATTGTCATTTGACTTCTTCCCGTAGGCTTTCCTCATCGCCTTTACATCAGAATTTATACCGAGACTGCTGTACAAATACGTGGAGGGCAAAGGAAGTTTAGATCGCTATGTTAACTTTACTCTGGCCTATGCACCATACAATGCAGGTTAGTACAACGGACAATGTATGTCGTATTTAAAACCAAACTTTCCAACAAATCCCAACTAGGCTATGTTCATAATGAGTCACTGTCTCCTTATTCAACATTCGTAAGGGTCATATTTGAATAGTTACACTCTTTTGGTGCAAAGTTTTTGGCTTAGAGAAACACGCAAGAAGGGATTACAACCCACAACTTTTTTGCCGTTGTTTTGCCTGCAACCGTTTCGGACGAATTTGAAAGACTTTTTCTGTTATCGGGCCAGCTAAACGATGCTATTTACCCGATTCTAAAAGCGATTAAACACAATAACTTTTGGGGTTTGTGAGCCTTAAAGCTCTACCAATGTTCCAAATGTTTTTGTTGCTTCATATGTCCGGCTTGTTGCTTCGGTTCTTGTAACATTCCATTATCTTGCATTGCAGGCCTTGGCGACTGCAGATACAAAGGTTACCGGGACAGATATGGCCACCACACTTTGTATTATTATCAACTTCTCGCTTGTAAGCTTGCCTTCGTCATCGTTTTCGAGGTAAGAATTGATTAATGTGAATCATATGATAGATTATATTGATTTCTGGGATCTGAGCGATCATCCATCACTGTACAACAAGCCCGGAAGAGGCGTATTACCAAATTAGAGGCGGCGTTCCAAGCATTTAAGTGGAACCTGGTGTAGGCTAGAAAACCTGTAGATGGCAGTGGGATTCGAACCCACGACTGCAGAGTTTCAGATGTTGGTCATTATGCTGCCATGCTTGTTGATTGCCATGAAAAAATCAATTGAAATACTTGTGGTTAACAACTGGTGCAAATATAAACAAAATATTGACGTAGTATTGGTCCCATCTCAAAAAAATCCCTCCTGACGAATTTAACACATATGTGCAATACAAATTTTGTCTATCTTCCATGTATTAAGCCAGGGGTTCTTAACCAGGGAAAATTTGTATTTGCAAGTGGGTAATTTTGTTTAGAATATAATTTATCAAACAGAGCAAAATATTATCGAATAAAAAAAGGGTTGAGAACCACTGTAGCTATTGATGGCCACTAAATAATTTGCAAATTATTTCAATAATTTGGGCCTCTTAATAATTTGCAGAATTTGCAATCGAATTTGCATGGACTTGACATATATGCCGAATAAAATGGTGTAAACTATGGCTGTCTTTTATTGTTAGCATGTTGTATTCTTCATCGGTCGTATGATCGACTGGGGTGTTCCGGATGTTCCCGAAAGTTTGCAGATGAAGATTAAAAGGGAGCAATACTTGGCTAAACAAGCCCTCGCCGATAACAGGGACTCTAACTTGGTAAGATATCAGGCAATTTTACAAAGGGTTCTGTTTTCCTAACTGCCAGTGCCACTAACAAAAACACAGGCCTTGCAACAAGGTGGCGCTATTGGTTAAATCAATTAGTTTGTTAGCTACTGCCTTCAAAGTGGTATTCACCGTTCCTTGATTTTTAGACGATTTTTTTTGCCTTTTTTCTCTACTAAATTTACATTCAATAACTGCTGATTTTGTTGGTCGATTCAAGATGTCTTTGAGTTTGGTGATTTATGATTAACCTTATGAAATATGAATCGTAGTAGTTTGGGTTGTATCTGCGGTATAGCCCTGTATTTCCTTACCTTGAAAACAACATTTCAATATCCGCTTGACAAAAAAACTGACATTGAATTGATTGATTTTATGTCAGAAAAATACAACAAAAATGCTATTTTTATTCGATTTTGTATGAAAGTTAGAACCTAATTGTACCATTGACATGAGAACAAAAAAAAAAGGAAAATCGATTTTTTCCAATCAAATTAACCACTGATTTCAGTTGCTTTTATACAACGTGATTTGTAATAAGTCTCAGTTTCTTTTTCATGATTTTGCATGAATTAAAATCCTAATGTAGAAAAACAATCAACCAATTGTGGAAGTGGAAGCCACTGCGTGATTCCTCATCCAATCTGTAAATACAACCAACGCGAAGGTAAGATTTGCCAAAATTAAGTTTGCTGTGCGGTGGATTATTTTTTTGTGTTGCTGTAGCGTGCAGTTTCAGTTTGTTTGACTACTTTCAGTTGCTCGTTCCTGGAATAAACTTGATTTCTGTGAGAATAGACTGAGCTAGTACCCTATCTCGGTAACAAATATTGCTGTTTTTGATGCTTGGTACTCTATTGAAATCTGCTAAACATCGTGTAACAATAAGTTTCAAACGACTACCAGTATTTGGCGAAAATTCTAGAACAAACTTGCCTCTTCCATGGGATAAATGCCCTAACACTAACATGTGGCGTTCGGTGTTAGCTCAAACAGAATATTTAGGGCTTTTAATGTGTTCTGCTTTCGGACCACATCGCTCTCTAGGTTTAAATCGTATTCGAAGAATTTGGTTAAGCTGAAGTCTAAAATACAGCTTTGTCAACCAAATTTCGTCAAGATTTCTATTCTACTTAATCTTGTTAAAGCCAGTTTTCGAAAAATCCGTCAAAAGGTTGTTGACTCTCAACATCTTTTGTTATTTCTTATGAAACTTTCTGCCGACACAGGAAGTGATGAAGCTGTACCATCGCTCTCTCTCGAAAGATTCCCTCTACAACAGAGAAAACCCTACATTTGCGGACGCGTTCACCCCATTTAATAAACTGAGAAAAAAGTGGGGGCAAGGGACCGAGGGTGGACTCGCCCCCATCTCTGAGACGGATTACTTAAGCGATAACCCCCCTCACGACGAAACCGACCCCGAAAATCTCGAGCAATCGATGTTTTCAGCTTCAAATGAGGATGACTCAAAACTCCATGACACAGATGAAGCCAATCGCGCTGAAACTTTGTTTCAAAAGATGCCAAATATCGATGTAGAAGATGAAAAACCTGTTAGTTCTGCTTCACTGCCCTCTCCGTCACGTGGTGCCCAGGCAGCCAATCAGTCTAAGCCGTCACCGAAAAAGTTTGCTTCGCCGACATCGACTCCGCAATATTCCGACGCGGGATCTGCAGACTCTGATTCCGGCGTGGTGAAGCCCCAAACCCCCAGGGTTCGTCGAGTCAGTCCGGTTCCTTCTCGGTTACTGCATTCCCCCGAGGTATCATCCGATGACGCGGATAAAAAAGATAACTCACCTTCCAGGAGGCGCCATCTTGCGGCGAGACGTAGCAGGACAAGGCCAAAGAAATAACAGGTGTCAAAATAAAAGTCAAACTAGCGATTTTGTTCTGCTTTTTAAACCCCTAGTTCATTTATTTAACTTGTGTTCATAATCAAGTAGGAATTGAAAACTTGCGATTTTTTTATGTTCAATGAGCTTTTTCACACAGAACAACGTTGTGCAATATCTTGTATTCTCTTACATAATTTTTTGTCTGCAATTTTCACACTTGCCAGCCGAATTGGTTATTGCGTTTTCGTTAAAATAGTCACTCTTGTAACTTTATGCTATGAGAATTATCTCGTAAGAATACCGTACTGGGTAATGCAAACCAGTTCTGTGTCTATTATGAAGACGCCTATCGATTAAAGTCTTACCTTTACAGCATAACAATGTCTCAGTTTTTGTATTTAACTTAAAGATTACTGCATGATTTACCCTAAGGTGTGCGCGGTTATTTTACCTAATATTCTGAGTACTTTCAAATTCTGAATACCTTGAAACTATCAAGCACCGTTAACTTAAAAGCTTGGATGACCTCGAATTTTTTCATGTTATGTTGACAAATAATTAAAAACGTAATTGCCAGAGAGCTTGTATATGGTGTAAATACCGCACGTTTTTAGATTCTGTGTTTTTACACAGGTAATAGCGATTGTGGAAACGTTTGCATCACCATTTTATAACTACAGACAATCTCTCTGGCAGGGTTTGTGTTTGAAAATGCTTTTTCTCATTTCCGTGTCTTGCGTTCACAGCATGTTATTGGCTTTTGTTCATTTGAATTCGAACACTCTAGGTTCTGAATGACTCGAAATTCGATATCGTGCCATCTCCAAGCTTAGTTAGAAAACAGCTAGCATTCAAATGACCGTACCATTGACGTTGAATCTAATGCATTGGTTCAAATCCCAAAGTCACGACTGCTGTGTGTTTTCTTTGTGGTTGCCACAGATATTTACCAAACTCAGATATTTGTTTTAGTTTGACCCTAAAATGTATAAATTTCTTTAATTTTTTGGTATTACTGGAACTGTTAATATCGTCGCCCGATCCGTGCAATGAAAATGGACTGTTTTGTTGTGTACTTCACATACATTTTACCTATGTTCTTCAATATCCATATACACACACATATATATAGATAGACATATTATAAGAAGGTCCACATCCAATGCTGTGGTTTCTGCTTTCAAGTAGGGACTATCCCACTTTTCGTGTTACTTTTTGCTTACCTGTTTTTTCTTAAACACCGCCATAGAATCTTCACTCAAATGTACATAGTAGACCACACAACATAACACGTAAGGAAACACAACAAAATGTTCGGAGTTTTTCTGTGAGTGCTCACATTAGGAAAATACAATTTGCTACTTCGTGTTTCGGCTGTTAAAATCTACACAGCTACTTACCTATGAGCAGAAACCTGTGACAACTCTGAAGGCGAAGCAGACGAGCCACCATGAAGAAATTTAATCAACGTGCAGCGTGATAGTGATTGCACAAGTATTGTTGCTTTAAACAGCGTTTTCTGTGGGTGGGGGATATTGATTGGCCACTTGTTGCCTGCAGCGCTTTTCCCTGTTCCTTGGGTTACACGCGCGTTTTTTGTTGCAGTACAGTAGATCAGTGTTCCGCAGCCGAAATGTCGTGATGCGATGCTTGCTGTGCCGTAGTGTTTTTATGAGGTGTTGTAACGTAATAATAGAACTTGTAAACTTCGAAAGGCTGCTCTGGCGCAAATCGCAGGTTGAAGTGTGCCACCGAATTTTTATAAGTTTAAAAATGTGACGCCAGTAAGACTGGTTGCGAAGCAAAGCAGATGTCAGTCTCTAAACCAAGAGATATTCAGTGGAATGCATGCACTCGCACTGTTCAACTGAAGAGTGAGTATACACTCATTATTACGTCGACTAAGTAAGTCAACTTATTGCCATACAGCATTTGCTGTAGCATGATTGTGTGTTGTTATTCTGCGACTATAAGGTCCACTGAAGAATGCTAATCCAATAGCATATGTGAAAAAGCTTGCTTTATTTTAAAACGTCACAGTTACACTGCTGAGTAACTCCGCGTCTGCAAAGGCATTGTTCACATTCTAATCGGTTACAACCAGTTGTCACGTATAATCCTATCTAAGTTTGCAAGGCATGAGAGTCACGGATCACGATTCATTTTATTTTGTGTAAAATTGACATGGCTCTGAATAAACAGAAATACGATTATTATGACATAAGCAAGGGAAGCACAATAATAGAAAATCGAGTAAGATTTTTGACACTCTTAAACATGCGACACAAATCTGACATTAGTTTTGTACTTGATAGTTGCAAAAGTTTTAAAACACAATCGTATCGTCCTAACGAAAACGTATCCTTCCCACGGCACTATAATCCTAACGAAATCAAGGAATGTGAGTTACATGTTTTTAAATTTGCTTCAGAAGTCAAGTTAGGTTAAAGTGCCTTGAGGAGGATATCTTGTCATCGTACACAGTAAAAATATGACTTTTGCAATTTTTATCTTATGGACCGCAACAAACACATTAATTAACAGCACCAACAAAAGTTTTCAATTCAAACGTAAAGCATTTATTAAAGTGCAATATACAACTTGAAAGATTCCCATTACCCTAATAGTTATAGAAAAATGTTTAGTTAAACAGTAAGAAAGTTGAAACCAAAATAGGGTTCATAAAAAAACATTCCTTCACGCCCCGACATTCTCACTCAGGTTCAGGTTGCTGGCCCGATGTCTGGTCAGACCCAGTTGTCTGCTAGCCTGCGTGGATGACCCGACCCGACTGCTGACCTTTGACCCGATGGCCGCAGTGCTTGGAGTCGCCTGAGAAGCCAGGTTTCCGCTGCTGGTCGCAAACGACTTCAAAATTCCAACAGTTTTGTGCTGAAAGTTGAAAAACTTTGGTATTGCTTGCTGGTTATTGCCGGTTAAATTCCAAAAACGAATTGCTGATACTGGTAGCCTGCCCCAATAAGTTTTACGGGTTTTCTTGCTGTATCAGATGTGATGATGACGCCATAAATTGTCACACATTGCGTCATGAACCGCCTAATGACGTCATCAAAAAGCACTTACGTGTCAGGACAGCTTTTTTTCTGTTAGTTTGAGAAAGAGATTTTATAGCTGAAGCGCGAAAATCCGAGACACACTCAAGGAGTCATCTTACCTTAACTGTCATTTGACACTAACGAAGAAAACACAAAACATACCTACAAATGATTGTAAATCACTTGTACTTACCTTTCTAAAGGCATTTTGTGCGGCGCTCTTTAGTTTTTGCGCATGCTCAGTTCGGATTTGCGCTTCGAAGTCCAACAGTTCTTTCGGGAAAAGTGTCTTTTCGTCGAAGGCCGCTTTCAAATCTGTTGCAAGTAAACGGGATTTGGAAGGGGTGTAATGTATTTGCAAGCAAGGCACAGACCATAGGCATTTAGTTAGCGAAAAAAATATGAATCACGGCAACCGGAACGTTCCATTTTGTTTTTAGGTTTAATCCTGTAATACTGTCGAAACTTGATTATTTTTTTGCAATTTGGTAAGTTTAACTCTTATTAAACTTTCTAGGGTGAAGCGATCAGGAGTAAGGTGGTATAGGTAATTTTCACACTAAGACTTGAATTGTTTGTAGTGAATGTTGTCGGTTGGAAAATTAGGTGAATCAAAGCTTCAAGGTTAGTTTTGCTGTTTAAATTAAAATTAACTTTGCATTGTATCTCATACCCATTTGGTAAACAACTCACTGTGTCTCGCTTCTTTCAGACTTAAGGGTTCTTCTTGTAGTTCTGTGCTCTGTCCTGGCTTCTTGCGTCCGGTTTTCGCCGACTTTTCGCCGAAGTACTTATGCGGATGAAGCATAAAATCAGGCTTACGCATAACCGGCATCACTTCGAGGTCGGTGTAGCCCAGAATCCCGTACGGCCCGACCGCCGACTCTTCTATGTAGTCTTTGTAACCAGGCACGGTACCTATACAGCAAAAAATGTAAGCTTTCCCATTCGTAATGTGCAAAGTATACGCTCATTATGCTGAGTTCGCTGCCTGGTATAATGCAATTAAGTTTGAATTTTACTTTTAGGAGGTCAACGGACTATAATATTATGGCACGAGTCACCATAGACTTAGCATAAAGGAAAAATACATCAGTCGCACATGAGAGCAGAACTGTAAACTTTAATAAGTCTATGGGATCTTGACTTTGCCAGTAGTATCTCATTTGAATAAGACTCTTACGATGTTAAGTAGGGCAAATATAATGACTTATGATAAACGATATCAGACCTAAAATTTACAGTTTTTAAGAGCAACGGTTTATTTTGGTGCAATCCTTTAGACACAAACGTGTGAAAGCAAAGACGCTTGAGTTTCTTGTCCAGAGAATTCAATTAGAGCCCGAATTTAAAAAACTAACCTTACTGATTAAAGGCGGTAACACAAACCCAGGGACAGTATATGAATAGGTTTAACAGGCATTTGTTTTGTAAATCCTTATTCGAATAGAAAACCTCATTCCTACCAGGTTGCTTTCGTTCCCTTTTTTGCATCCTGCCTTCTTGGTAAGCTTTTCCGAGCACAGTCCGCCTCCACGTGTTAGCTCGGAAATCGGGATCAAACTCCAGGGGAAGAGGGATTTGTTCGGGAGCCGTGCTGGCACGTGACTCCAATTCAATCTCGTTGATGTCGAAATCCTGTAAAAATGAATTCGCTCTAACGATTACACCCGTTCAAGATTCGATGGTGGCTTCAAAATCTTTATGGCAGTTAGTATTTGTCGGAAAAAACCCTCCACAAAACCACGGGACAATAAATGAATTGTGACCCTATCTGAAATGGGTAAATGAGCAGTACCTTTTGTCTTTGTACTAAGTTTTTTTGCGGACAGTTTTTGCCAGATTTAGTAATTTTACTGTGCTATCACAAGTATAGCCTACACTACTGTGCCAAAGAAATGTAACCAATTTCAAGTGTGTAATGGATAAGATTTGGTTGCTTAGGGCAGTGCTCCGGTTTAAAATCACAAAATTATGGTGGACCTAAGTTACGCGAAGCTTTTCTTATCTCGTAAAGATGCGAACAGCAAAATACTGCAAAATAATTCTAACAAGCTGATTTACAGGTGAAAATCAATAAGGCCGCACATATTTACAAGTAGGGCATTTTCAAAACAAAGAAATTCGAACCTTAAAGAGAGATTCATCCGCATTCTGCATCTCGTCATCCTCGTCTTCCTCATCAATCCTTCCGATCACGTCAATCGCATCCAGCTTCCAGTGCTCCTCCTGCCCGAACTCCCCAACTCTGTTGCCCCTGATATCCCACAATGCAACACTGCAGTCGGAGGATGCGCTGATGATAAAGAGACGACCGTTCCGGACGCAGATGCAGACGCTGCAGTAGGAATGAAATGTTGTATTTTTACTATGTTTTCCGTTTTCTGTTGCACGCCAGTCCTGTTCAAGTCCTAATTTCGGGCCAAAATCCGCTTCCAGGCGTTGTAATTTGCTTACACTTTTATCTAACGACACTTTAAATTACTTTCTATTGCAAGATTTCGCAACAGATTTATGATCATTCTGGAAGCATCGATATATATTTTAGAAATATCGACTTGCTGTGTAAAAAAAAGTATTTTTAATCAAGAATTTTTAGACATGTAAAATTTGTAATCAATTACAAGCCTTACAACAACTGTAATTGTAATTCATATTTTTCAAGACGGAGTAATTATATTTCTAGTGTAATAAAATAATTTTAAAGAATAATTGTAATTGTAATTTAACTAAAATCATGTAATTGAACCAACTCTGTTGTCTGCCCGCCTTACCTGTTAATTCCATCAGAATGTCCTTGCCAACTTGCCAGCACCGGTGGTGGGGAGAGAATGGTTTCTTGGGGTTCTTCGAGGAGATATTCGCTGATATCCCAAATCTTCATCGCCCCGTCACTATCAGCTGTGATTGAGAAAACGGTCCAGTGCATTTATATCTTTACTATTTGGTTAAGAAATAAAAAAAATACCCTAAAAACACTTGCCTTCGGATGGTTAAAAGTAACTTCAACTTTTGGTTGGAGTGTTGGTGAAACGGGTATATTTACAAACACTAAGGAAATCTAAGTCGTGTTTTTAAGCAATAAGTAACTTCAACTTTTTTGAAAGTCATTCATCCACTTGCTCTTGCTAATAAATACATGAATTACATTTCGCCCAAAAAATTAGGCATCATCACTATTTTCTTTGAATATAATTGTATAGCTAACGGTGAATGAATTCCGAAATGTGAAGTTACTCATAACTCAAAAACATCATTTAAACTTCCTTATGTTTGTAAAAATATTCAAGTCACGAGGCAAGTCGGTTCTCTTGCTACATGTTGCTTGAATTGAGTCGATTTCTAGTCAATATGAAGTCTTCCCTACCTGTGACAAGATATTGGTCTTCCGGATCTGTGGTGGCAATCACGTTCCCCGCATGGGGGTGTGCAACAAACTCAGCCAGCAGGGTCGATTTGGTGGTTCCCCAAAATCTCACCCAGCCCCCGCCGCCACAAGACACCAGGTCACCCCCCGTGAACGGAGACCCCGGGGTTGCCATGGTGATGCGGTGCTTGAGGAAGATGAGTCGCGATATCACGAAACTAAACTCCAGTTCGCTAGCTGTTGGAAAAAAAGATTTTGTTAGCTTAAGAAAAGAAAAACTATAGCTGGAGTTATGTGACGTCATTAAAACTGGTTGTGGTGTCATTGGTATTTTAGGACAAAGTTGTCATCATTGAAATATTTAGATCGGCTGTATAAAATTTTTAGTGACGTCATAAAACGATTGAGAGTGATGTCATCAAGATTCAACAATAAAGAGAGACGTCACCAAACTTTTCATAACTGCTTGTGACGCCATGTGAAACTTAAATATCCTTGTTTTAGACAAAAACTACGTTACCAGTCACATCTATTTGTATAAATTTGTCATCCAGCATACAAACGCAAAGAAAATCCTATAGTTATTGGAAGTAAAACGCGCATGTCAAGCGAATATTGCCTTGACTGTCTGACGTCACGGGTCTTAACATCAGTGAACTTGAATCGTCTTTGGGCAGAGATGCGGTGGAAGCCATCGTGTTTGGCCTCCTCACCAACTGCTGCCGACATCTTTGCTGCAACTTCTTGGAAACAAACTCAGAATTGGTGTTCCAAATCACAATCTCACCATCGTAGCTTCCTAAACCACATTTGAACAGCTGTAATAGGTTTAATCGTTTGCGGCTGTTTAATATGATGTATTGTTAAGGTATGAAGTGCAATGAACCTTTAGAATGAAAGCTTTGGATAACAAGACATGGAAGTAAAAGGTAACCTTATAGTTCAAAACATAACTGACAAAGAGCTTTGATCTCGAATCGCATGTTTTTATCTTTGTGCCGCACGCACCTTGCTTTATCTCAACTTCCGTTACTTTATGACGTCAATAAATCAACTTTTTTCATTACGCACTAAAGATGACAACAGCAATTTTAGAAACGTTTGCAATACAATGCATTCATTGCATCCAATCTCTCTGGCAGTTATGTTTTAATTAGGGATGCTAAGTCGTTGGTTTGACTATGGAATCATCTGTCTAGCATTCTTAAAAATGCGGTATTTAGCACTAACCATATTTTTCAAAACAAACCAATGTTACAAAAAACAATGTTGACTCGCCACACACAAATCAACCTGTTGCAAGAAGAGATGGCGGCAGATACGCTGCACTTAGTATATCATCCTGATGTTCTTTTCCGCCCTTCCAATCCGCCGGTTCCACGTGATATTGAGTGAGCGCGTTCTGTCGAAACACGGCGACGAATTTGTCCCAGCCGATCGTGACGATGGAACGCTTCAACATAACGATCTAAATATTCAGTCAAAAAGGTTAACTTTGTTTGACTTTTTCCTTCTATATCAGAGTGGTTCGTGGATCGTTGTGAACGCTACATAAATCGTGACAAAAAGTGGTTCTCAGCATTTTTTACTCCATGAGCCCCTTTAACCAATATTTAAAACTGAAATTCCCGTCACTGGAAATTTAGTGCGTGAGTATTATGTTTATATCAGTATGTTAAGATAAAAACTACTCATACATTCCAAACCCCCCCTAGTGGGAATTCCCCCCGGTTGAGAACCATTGCATTATGCTGTAAAAAATTAAATACCAAACAGATTATTTTATTTTATTTCTTCAATGTCACGTTAAATATACTTTTTAAGTACAACAAGATTAGGTTGATTTTAACACAAAACCACTTTCCACCATTCAAGGGGTTATACTTTAGAACAGCGTGTAAAGTTTTTTAGTAGCATAAAACTTGCACCAACTTACTTGCGAAATATCAGCAGGTTGTCCGTTGGCGACGTTCAAATTGTGGTGACAATGTCCATTGAAATCCCAGACCTTGATCGTTCCGTCCGCGCTACCTGCAAAATTGGTCCTAAATTAAGACATTCATAAACTGTTGCTGCCAGGCATTGTACAAATTTATGAGGGCTCTTCTGACAAATGTATTTTTGCGTACTGAAGTTTCGACGTCCTTTTCAGGTCCTTTTCTTAAGCGTTGACAACACTCAACGCACGATTGAGACATATAAGTGTTGGCTCGTTGTAAGTATGTAAGTACTCAAGTGTGGAAATTCCCGAACGGGGGTAAAATCACCCCTAGGGGTAAGTAGTAATGACAATGGAGGTAAATTTTTATGAAGCTGGAGTTAAACAAAAACATGCAAACAATGAACTTAACAAGTCCCCGATTTACTATAAATTTTACACCTACGCAAGCACTTCACAGGTTTTTTCAAGGATATTGCTCAATTATCCGATTGATCATTACATTGATCGATTAAAAAAAATGGAGGTATATATTTATTTGATGAAAACTGGTGTTAAATTTCGCTTCTGAAAGCTGCAGAGCGGACAAACCAGAGAAAGCGATGAGATTCGCTACACTAGTGTTAAAATTTCTACGCAACAGTCAGTGTTACGAATAAATCTGCATTGAGCAATTTTCTCACCAGTGAAGAGCCGCGTTTTGCTGTGATCCAACTCCAACGTGGTGATCTCAGCAGTTTTGTGACAATCGGTGAATTGTTTTACTTTCTGACCGTTGTCGATCATCCAAACCGTCACAGTGCCTGCCTGGCACGCACTGATCACCTGAAAACACAAATATAGTAGTTACAAAAAAGTCGTTTCTTAATTTTAAATCGCCTAAAACCTATACCCGGCCCTGGAAATGAAGTACTGTAGTAAGTAGTTGGTAAGTTAGGCAAAAAGAATACTGTAAGGACACTTGTCATTCAGAAAAGTTTTATATTGTGTGAACAAAAAAAATGACGTGAAACCAGGTAACCCTGAAAAAACAAGTTTGTTTGTTTAATATTTATCTTCGATGGCAGAACAACGCCCCAGTAGGCAATGCTCACACTGGGTACATCAACCCATCGGGTTCCACTGGTTGGAGTAATGCCGCTTAAGTTTCTTGCTCAAGAAAACACATTCGACCGAAACAGCATTAGAACCCACAGCCTTGCGAGCGCAAAGTAGTTTCAGGTAAGTAAGGTTGACACCGAATGCAAGTGCTGTACCTGGTTATACAGACTGTTGAATATGGCGCACGTCACTGGTCGCTCGTGGCTCATAACCCGGTCATGAGCTTCAACTTTCATTTCCAACATCGTCAGCTGATAGTTGAACGTCACAAACAACCTATCATGTAACAAACATAAGTAAAAATGTTAGCAAAACGTTCTCAGCAAACGTATTCGGTTACTTTTAAAATGTATGCAAACTTGAATTGAGAAATAGGAATCTGATTTAGCTGTAGAAAAACATCAGTCAATAGCATAATGTTTAATCGTGTTTTCCTGATCAAGGGTCATTTCAATCTTTTCAACTGAGTAAAATCAAATATCTGCGCCATAAACAATCTTGGGTAATTTTTATTACTGTGGCTGCTGCCAAAGTCGTAGTTATTAGCAGTGAAACGTATTTTTAAAGCAGTGGTTCTTAGGTAATGATAATTACATGTGCGTAATAACAGGGTAGCATGTGGGCAATCAGCACAACAACCTATGAACTAAAAATAGAACTGTTTTATATTTAGTACAGCAGAAATAGCAAAAGAGACAAATTACTGTAGATTTTGGTGAGTTGTTTTAAAGGAAATTTGGTCCGAGCAGAAATGGCCCAAATGCGTAAAGAGGGCAAAAATGTAAAGAACTACTGGTTTTAATGTAATTAACCTGTTGCGAACGTCGTCAAAATACAGACGAGTGAACACTTCTGGGCCTTTGGGAAACATCCCGGCTAAACGCTGTAAGCAGATCTGCTGCTGGATATCCCAAATGCGAAGGACCTTGAAGAGTCAAAACAAAAAGGAAATCGTAGCAACACAATGGCACTTCAAACGGCGCAATATAGTTCAAAACGTCATGGATCACGAAAACGTGAAGTTGTCATGTGATGTGTAAAGGTTGAACGTGCTGCAGTTACACCGTTATTGGAAATTATTGTGAGATCAAATGCTAATAGTAAACTTTTCTTCGTGTGGTTAGACCCCCTAAATAGTGGTTCATAACAAATGATAAATTTACCCTTGGGGGAAGAATTAATGACCACAGAGTAATTTTATGAAGCAGGAGACCAACAAGAATTAACAAGACGATTATCATGTTTTCCGGTTATAGATAACTTGTAAAAAATAAACTGGGGGATTCAATTTTGTTTTGGAAACCTTCACGGAGGAAAAATCTAGAAAAAATTTAAGAGTCGGAGCCAAATGAAATGCTTTTTTAAATCGTGACTGTTTCCGTACCTTGTCTTTTGAGAAACTAAGTAGTTGCGACTTGTTGTGATTAACAAGGACCTGAACCACAGCAGCCATGTGACCAGTCAAAATTCCCACTGGTTTTGAAATGACGTAGGGATTCCACAAACAAACTTGGTTGTTTACGCTTCCAGTTGCTAGAAAATCATTTGTTTCTGTTACGTTTACGTAAACAAACTTCACGTTCTAACAAATTTTGCTTTATTCTTGATTGTTCTTATATGTGAACAAAAGTAAAAACATTTAAAATAATAGACTTTAAACATTTGCACCTAAAAACTTTGCTGTTTTTAGACTTTTCTTCATACAGTTGCATGACTTAACTGCGAACATATACTCTAAATCAGGGGTGTCCTAAGTGCGGCCCGTAGAGGCATTTATGTGGCCCGCNTAGCATGTGAAGAACATGTAGGACGTTTGGGCAAACCTGTCAAACAGCGCAATTTGTGCTGAAGAAAAACAGAGCGCAAAAACATTCCCTCCAACATCTCCGAACACTAGAATCGAGTCGTTTGAATTTTCAGAGTTGGTCCAGTAATCCATGCAAAGTGGAGTGCCTTTTAAACCCTGTAAAAGAATTTGTCAGTTTGAAAGAACGGCATGTGGTTGTCATCCTGTTGGTTCAAATTTCATTACAACTTGTGTAACCAAAAGGCATCGGTAATCCTTCTCAAACCAATATTTCTGTTTACCTACACTGGGAAAATGAAGTTTTTTTATTCAGTGAGACAAAACTAGGTTTACCTGAAGTTTGTATTGACAGTTAAAGTCTACTTTAGAACTGAGATCATAAAAAGCAATCTCCTTGCTTGTGAAAGCAACAGCAATCTTGTTGACATTCGGAAGCAGCACAAAATCTGTCACCCACAAATCTCTGCAAAAAACATGTTCCAATTAATAGTGAAAAAGCTACTAACAGTGCAATGAAATGAACAAGAAACAATTTAAAATGATTTACTTTCCTAGTTACCTTGGTTTTACTGACTCTGTTGAGATTTTAATCGGTCTTTGCAGTTTCATATACTGGTCCCAAAACACAATGCACCCCTCCTTGCTGATGCTCATGTATTTGTTGGTGGCTTTGATTAGCTCAATTCTTTGTATAGTGTCTTTATGAGGGCTTGTGATCACTCTAAGCTCCTTCCATTGAGGAACCTATATTAAAAACCATAGTCAAAAATCTGAAGGAAATAAAAGTTGGCTAAATTTGTTATTATCTGAAGTTGCACAGTTTAAACAATTTTTCAGCATTCCAGGTGATTTTGCCTGTTATTGAGTCCATATGAATGAAACAATATGGAGGTTAATATTTTATAATTATTGGGCACAATATGTTCTGACAATTTTTTTACTTGTAATCAATGTGGTTTTTGTGCTCACTCACTATGTGTGTAAACTTTAAGGAGGAAAAGCTGTTTGTCAAATACGTAACTTTATGTAGATCTTAAACTTGTTCTTACTTGTGTTGTCTTTACTTTTTCATCTTTCTCATAAAATTCCAGCAGCATAAACTGAACAAACATATCCCAATCGACAATTCCCTCCTTTGTAATGTCGATTTTGTCAAACAGTTCAGTGTATCTAAAGGATTATTAAGACAGTTTTTGTGTTGTTATAAAATCTGCCAAAATTATTATTTCCCTACTCTTCTTTTGTGCCTTTCTTGACTATATCAGAAAGTCGATCGCCAAACTGGTTTCTTGTCAGTCTTATTTGTTGCCCATGGTAATCATCATCGGGCTGAAACGAAATAATGTAAGTTCAAAACAAACAAATAAGAAATTATTTTGCCATTCAACTTGCAGATGAAAATGCAATAAAACAAAATCTTGTCTTGTGGTAAGTTTTACCTTTCTCGGAGACATGACTCAAATAATCAAAATCACACAGATCCTCTATACTGTTTATGATGTCACAGCGTAAAAGTAACGTCCAAAAGCAAGCGTTATAAGTTTATCGTGTAACGAAAGTTTATCATTTGGCTAATGATTATACCTCATATACACACTTAAATTTTATTTTCAAACTAGAACTGCCATTTCAAAAAGCACATACCATAAATGCTTCCATTAATTCCTCAAGATCTTTAAGAGTTAGTCTTGTCTCTAACCTGTCACTGCTAATGCTTAAAAGTTTGCTTTGCTGACTTCTAGTGCTTGAAGAATCAATGGATTGTTGTTTCTTCGAAGCCATTTTTTGAACAATTTCCCAGCTACTTACAGAAAACTACATGTATTTAAACAAACCTGTCTCTTACACACGGAAGTAAATTGTTTCCTAAACACAAAGCAAATTGTTTGTTTTTTGCATTTTTAAATGTAACTAATCTAATTATTTTTGCAGAAAATATATTACTCAATATGTATCTCACTAAAAAGCAAAAAAGACGTTAGATAAATTAGCAGCTGATTCACTAATTGCCGGATTAAAGTACTATAATAGTTAATTTAACTACAAAACATTGTTATTTGGCGCCAAACCACCTCAGAAGTGTTTCCATGGACGCTGCTCAAGGTAAATTTTATCCTGACAGTCACAGCTGATTAGTGATAAGATGTCTATGTCAAACATAATTATTTTAGTGTTAATTTTGCAACTGTACATTAACAATACTCATGTTTTACCTTGGCTTTTAAAAATACAATACACAAAAAATACATCGGAGGAAAAATACATGTATTTTTTGTAATAATTAAAAACTTATGAAAAGCTTACGTCATGCTCGGCAAAAGTGCAACCGCACAATGGCAGGGAGTTTTTTGTGCTAAACCAGTGGTTCCCAAACTCGCGTCCCAAAACCCAAACTTGGGGCAAGAGGGTGCTTCTGAGAGTCGTGGAATGGTGCATAACATGTTGACAACGTATGCAATAGAGGACTTTAAAGGTACAGCCCCACACAATCCAAACATTCCAACTGCGAACTTTAGGTTTATTCTTTTCTATTAGCCAAGTGATTATCTATAAAACCTTACCAGCAATAGCCTTGTAGTCTTCTAAAGATCTTTCTAAAGGTATTGACTACTTTTTGGTATAGTCACTGTTTTCTCATGAGTTTGGAAAAATTCGAGTATTACACCAAAAATAAAAATGTATTTTACACTCATTTACGCGCAACAAAAAATACAGTATTTTTGAAACCCTAATTTTATCACAACAAATCAATACATTTTAAAACTATATTGTTGTTTTAAATATTACATGACGGTTTATATTAAATTTCGTGCATCTATAAATTACGCGTTGTTGTTTTCAGCCCTTTAGGTTCTAATGGTATTAGATGTGTAAATTTATGTAATGTGTATATGCACAAATTTAACAAGGTGTCTCTAAAAACATGCACGTTTAGCATGCATCAATCTACTGTCGTTTTAAGTGATTAAATTTGTTTGTAAATGTTTAACTATTTTCAAACCTTGCCCGCCCCGGCCCCCGCTTTAGCGCATCTATT
>QXVZ01022569.1:11172-21727 GCA_008931825.1 Phallusia fumigata | reverse complement strand
GAAAGATGACACGGAGGCAGCATTTGGGCGACTTTTTAAGTACATCCAAGGCTCCAATTCCGCTGGTAAGCAAATTAAATTTTGTATGGACGGTGTTTGTATTTACCTCTGCACGAACACGTCTTTATGTTTAGGTTCGACCATAGCCATGACTGTGCCCGTAACAACATTCATATCTTCCGGGGCTACACTGTTCGACACGAAAAGGACAATGTCATTCTACATCCCCCAACAGTTCCAGGCAGACCCACCGACACCGACCAACACCGATGTCTACATAGAAAAACGCCCTTCTATGACCGCCTACGTTCGGTATCCGTTATTTTATTTGTTGTAAAGCATTAGAGCAGCGGTTCTCAAAGTGGGGTGCGCGGTTTCCTACGGCCCCGTGAGGCGATTATAGGGGAACCGCGAAGCGTCTTCATAGTCTCTCTTAGTCGATGCTGTATCACGTGGCTATGCGGGTGTATGTGCAAAATGTTGATTTCGCCCTTTGTGTCACCGACGCGCAATGCTGTTTTGTAAACGCGATTGTGGCACACATAAAGCGTTACTGGTGTGAAGTTGGCGAATGAAGTTGATTTAAGTTAAATATTCAGTGGCCCGCGAGTCATCGAAGAAACTGCATGGGGACCGGTTGTGCAAATAATTTTCAAAAGTTTAAGAACCACTACATAAGAGCAAGTAGTTATAAACAGGGGAGGCGAAGGCTAAAAAGGTAAAGCAAGACTGTTGTTTAATTTTACGCATTTTTGGCCAAAAAAGTCTTGAAAAGCATCCTAGGCTCTGGTGAGGCAACACAAAGTTGATGCAAGTAAGAACAATTTAGTGTCCTAACCTCGCTTTTATTGTTATAGCAAGTTTTCCGGCTGGGCCAAAGAAACGGACTGGTACGAGAATCTTTACATTCTCCATGCTGACATGATGCGAAATGGAGTTAAGATGAGTAACATCGATCTGAAGTCCTTTTTCACTGCTGGCTACGATAGCCCCTTCCACATGTTCAACCGTCACAACGAAGTTTGGCTCATCACACTTCCCGACTCGGCCGCNCACTGCTGGCTACGATAGCCCCTTCCACATGTTCAACCGTCACAACGAAGTTTGGCTCATCACACTTCCCGACTCGGCCGCCCAAGATCAAGCCTGATCAGTTCGTTACGTTCATTTTCACTATCACTGTCACAAAGATATAACACAAGTAAGCAACAAACCATCCAGCAATACAGCATCGTGTCAACCTTAGGGTTAATGTATACAGCCATAACGTGTATTAAATGCACCAGGCTTCTCCTGTACATATTGCAATAAATGAGTAATTCACGCTTGTGTAACGTGCACTATACACTGAAATAAGTGTTATGTTGCTTGTTGGAAGCACATTTTCGCACTTGCATATCAGTCGCATGTTGTTTTGGCACGTTTGTGTGATGTGTGCGGCTGTGTATAAATATAACTCAAACACGCAACGCCCAAAATTGCTGCAAGGAGGGTTAACTGTCAGATCTAGGATAGAGCGAGTAACAAGCCCAAAGAAAGAAAAGATAGCATGACTGTAAAGAAACAAACGGTTTTTAACTACTGCGACTGTGTTGCGGAATCTGCACAGCTTAAATTCGCTGCACTTCCGTTGTTTGAAGGCAGCTTTGAGAACTTAGGCATAATGTTACAGATAGTTCGGTTTTGTAGACAAAGGCATTGCGTAGTTACAAACAACAATGGAAATAATATAATTTTAATTTGAAACGAAAATGCTCTTGTGTAGCCAAATTTAAGTTTCGTAGCGCAATCTGCAGCCAACGGCCTTTCATATTTTCGCAAACCTCTGAAAATATCCCAAACGATGCCGCAGAAGTGTTTTATAAAAAGCAAAATTACATAACTTGCAAGGACACTGTTTTCTGCCAACAACAAACGTCACTGACGCCCAGACGTGTGTTACATAACTGCGGCATTTGCTTGTGCTGTTCGGAGGGAGTGTATCATTATGCAACTATATTTCAATCCCTAATGTTTCACAGAAGTTGACAACACAACCTGAATGCAGTGGCTGAACGAAAGTCGGGTCATAAATATCCTAATAAATGCGAAATCTCGTTCAAAATCGGCATAAAATCGTCGTCCATAACAAAGCGTTAAAACCAAAATAAAACTGCTGAAAAACCTGTCCACATTAAAAGTGACATAATATTTTACAATAACTCATTGCAATGTCCATTTATTCTCCCACAGAGCTTAAAGACGACAAACACAAAAGTTCATAAATTTTGCTTCTGGGCGGAACCTACCCTTGGTATTTGGCAAAAAGCGTGTTTGATTAGTGTGGGGTAATCTTGCGGCGGGTCGATGACTGCGTGCAACGGATTTTATGTGATTGCATGTTTTTTTGCTTGAGGTAACATACCGTTGGGTTGAAAAGACTTGCTTGCTGCGTGGTCTGATTCATTTTCTTTTCAGTCGGAAGTTGTTGCTGGTTTAGTTTACAGCGCAGCAATAGTCATGATTTTGAGTATTTTGTTTTGTATCAGCTACATGATGGGCAATGCTGTCAGTGAAAAGACGTACAACGGTTACGAGCACCCGGTATGGAAGCTTGCTGCAGTACAACCAGAGGTGGGGTTGAAATTATTGTTAGGTTTAACATGTTTATTACGTCTAATGCAAATGAGTAAAATCTATTCGTGTAATGCCACAAAGGTGTGATTAGTAGAAAAATATAGGTTTTATAATTGACTTTTAGGACAAATCATATGAAGTCCGAGAATATTCGGCTGCAAACTGGACAAGCACGGGCGTGCAAGGTAAAGCGTTTAAAGATGCCAGAAAAGCAGCATTCTGGCGCCTTTTTAGCTACATCCAAGGCTCAAATTCCGCTGGTAAGCAACCTAATTATGTTTCATCAACAACAGTATTTACGTTCGCACGACCACGTTTTCGTTTTCAGGTTTGACCATGTCGATGACTGTGCCCGTTACGACACGAATATCCACCGGAGCTACACTGTTCGACACGAAAAGGACAATGTCATTCTATATACCCCAACAGTTCCAGACAGAACCACCTACACCGACCAACATCGACGTCTACATAGAAAAACGCCCTTCTATGACTGCCTACGTTCGGTAACCGTTATTTTGTTTGTTGCAAAACATTTAAGCAAGTAGTCATGACATCACAAGACTACGCATTGTCAAATAGATCTAAACAGGGGTGACAGGTGTCCCACGGGGCTGGTGTGTAATGCTAATAACATGCCTCTATGCGATGAAGTTGACCTTGACATATCAGAACAAGCCACAATAAGAAAATCTTAACTTTGTATTTAATATTTCAGCACGTTTTCCGGCTACGCGGATGAAGCGGACTGGTGGGAGAATATTTATATGCTCCACGCTGACATGCTGCGGAACGGAGATAACACGGCAAACGTTGGTCTGAAGTCCTTTTTCTCGGCTGGTTACGACAGCCCCTTTCATCTGCTCAACCGTCGCAATGAAGTGTGGCTCATCGCCCCCCTCAACCCAACCACCCAAAACCACGCCTGATCAATTATCCTTGCGTTTATTTTTACTGTTACTGTCACAAAAATATAACAAATAGTAAGCAACAAAAGCATGCAGCAGTACAGCATCGTATTAAGTTTGGGGTTTACTATGTACAGCCAGAACTTGTATCTGATGCACCAGGCTTTTGCATTAAAATCTCCAGTATATATTGCAATACGACAGCGGCGTTGGGTGTTTTCGATACAACTGCATAAAACAAAAACGTCGGAAACCGCAGACTAGGAGTTCATTCCGTTCATGATAGAAGTTTGGTTTGCCTCGTTTTCTGTGGTGCAAAGACCGAGAATGCGACGCCGCCGTTCTTCGTCAATCGGTTTCATCACTCGCTCGGTATTCTTCGATTTAGTGAATACTATTTTCGGTTTGTCGTTTTTTTCCTCAGTCACGCCTATCGACTCCAACGTCCCGACACGTTCTAGAACACTTTTGCGTGTCGGGGCTGGTAAGTCTGCAGGCTTTGAGGGGCCGACGTTCTCTGAACCGCTGTCAGGAGTAATGGGGCGCCCGTTTTTCGATTCCGTAAGTGGTACAGGTTGAGCATCGGCTGTGTTGCTGTTGCAGACTTGTTGCATTACGACAGGTAGCACTGGAGTTTCAGTGGTACCGTTTGTTTGTTTTTCGGCCTTGAAGAAATCGTGGACGCGCTCCTGCTCCACAAATTCTTCCATGGCGGATATGTCCTGTAACAGATAAACGGTCAAAATGATTAACCGCTGTGTACAGCTCACGGTGGCCCATTTTGAAAACAGAGTTTCCAAGTTTTTGCACAAATATTTTCATGACATTAATGTGGCGCAAAGTACATAGATAATCGTAGGGCTGTTTTGTGTACAAAACGATGTACATTCACCTAATTTTTTAACTCGAGTGGCTTTTTTAAGAGTTTATGAAAAACATACACACAAACATGGGAGCTGGCAGGAAATTTTCCTGGAGAGGGGCTAATCTTAATACACACATACTTTTTCTTTAAATGAGTTTTTTGATGGAAGATTTGTTATTACCAAAGTACATTTTTCGGAATTACAGGGAGATGCAAGTGCCGGCGCCAATGCTCACATATATGTTACAAGAACTGTGACTTACTCCCAAGTAAACATCATCGTTGAATATCTGGGGAGGTACAGCTTTCGGGTTTCCGCATTCCCTGCGCATTTGTTCCCGAACAGTTGAATCGGTCGTAATGTCGATCCACACCGATTCGAGTTTCAGGTTTTGAATGATATACCGCAGCCGCGTTTGTTCTCCGTCCATCTGCGCAGAACACACATTCGAGTTTAATATCGACGTTGCGTACAAGTGACCGTAAAACAGGGCATAAATAATTAATTGTACACTGCAAAGTTTCATCACGTGATATTATCGATGTGTCATGCTGTTGTGCGAACGATTTTTGATTCATGTGTCATTTATGGCCGCAGCATTGTTTTTTAACGCCTAGCATACCGCGTTACGCACAGGTTACTCACTCATAATGCAAAATCAATGAGTATGTACATTCACGTAAGCTTGGACACGAATGCTAAAGGTTGCTTTGTCGTAAGCTTCGTGAGCAAATGCGATTATACATTCTCTGCCGCCTGCGAATGGCAGGTGCCGAGAACCCTTCATAAAAAATGCAAAGGACTCGAAAATAGATTCACAAGGCATACGGAAAATTCTACCGTAATCAGCTCAGCGCTTCGTAGTACGGCCGTGCACGCTAGTGTCTGGTTTTCACAGGGCTACCAACAGTCAAAGGCAACGTCGCTGCGGTTTCTCGAGTAGCTTTCCAGTCGACGGCCTACTTCAGGAAACATTCATAGCAATCTGGCTCGATGGAATCGAATTCCCGCCGTAAAACGCGCCTAACGGCTGTTTTTGCATGTTGTCCGAACCCAATCAAGCGTAACACGAGCTACCAGTGACGTAACTGCTTTGTGGGGGAGAGGGCCATTAGATGGTCATCGTTTCAAATGTCAACAAATAGAGGGTCCAACGAGGGGTTTAGTAAATAACACGTGACTGGTCGTTCCACTTAATTTGTGTGCGCGTTGGTCATTTACTAATACACTGTTTGAGAACGTTTACGTGTGTTCAGAATCAACACTTATGTTTACAACACCTGGTAAAAATTGATATTTTAAGTAAAAGTTGGACATTAGTGGTTAGTGTATTATACATACCAGTACTGTCACCTACAAGAAACCGACTGTGACGTTGGTGGAAAAACTTAAACATCAACAGCACACAAAGCGTATTGATATCCTGTGCTAAGTCGAACCAAAAGCTAAACGACCAGATAAAGACTTTGAAAGAAACAAGTACATGTTGTGCAAAGCATTTACCCTTAAGCATGTTTATTAAACATTATGCATTCGTTTTTGCTTGCATTAAGGTTGGTGGTATTTTCAACATGCCATGGTAACATTCTCGTTAACCGGCAAGTGCCCTCCAACGTTAGATTTGCCACGATCGATAACACAAATGACCGATGATGAAAAGCAGACCACAAAAAGTGCGAGTCTCTGGAGGCAAAATGTGATGATTTGCCGTTTCCCGAAGGCCCTGTTGTTGCTATAAACCTATAGACCTTACTAGATATGTGCCAAATTAAGACTCAGAATGTAAATCATTCGGGAAGTTAAATCTAACAAAACTGCAGCAAACGCGACATATTTCTATTTGAACAGAATGCTTCTTTGTTGGTTAATATTTAACAAATTTTTGACCCACCTTTCTGCTGCAGGTGACACTTGCCCAATACACTCTGATCACCATCTTGCCACTTGTTGTTGACGTCCAAAAAACAGGCTTTCAAGTCTAGGATTTAAGCACAGCGTACCAAAGTCAACGCTTCAATTAAACCCAATGGTTACTGCAACGCTTTCATTAGAAGTAGGCCTGAAAGAATTAAGTAACGGCTCGTGACAAGGCTGTAATTAAACCTTTCGGCTTCAAACGATAAACCCTCGGGCAAAACAGTTCCACTTGCTACAGTTCCAGTCCAATCCACCAACTTCAACTATACCACTTTTTGGTTGTCGGCTCTGAAATAATCACTGTCATCACACGTAGTGCCAACCCGCTGTTTTTTGTCCTCGATTGTAGGTTTACATTTTTCAGCATCGCTTTTTGATAGGCCCTGGTGAATTATTAACACCCGCTGTCGATCGCTATTGTTGCGCCAAAAGGCCAACCGACAATTTTACTGCTTGCCCGGCTGCGGCTTATATCTCATACAGTGCACTTACTGAATCACCTTTTCTCATACACGCCCTGGAAAGCAAATAAAGAACGCCTGTGGGAATTGAATCTCTCCCACATCGACCATGGAATTGCACAACCGCAAAATACACAATGCTAGAAATATATGAAAGTACGGCATGGTACCATCTTGATGCATTAAAGTAGGTATGCAACGTTTTTCCTTGGCGTTCAGTGTTCGTTCAATTCTAACCATATTATTTTGGCGTTCAATTCTAACCATATTATTTTGTCAGCTGTCTATTATGTCAGAAAGTTAAACCACATTATCGACATGATTTACAGTTTTTGGGTGATGCTGGTCTGCAGCAAATTCTGGCACCACATGAATCACACAACAGTCAACAACTGCTTGTTGTTTCCGTTTATCTGTTAGGTAAAGCAACTGCACAATACAATAAACTAAGTTTCCAAAATAAACATAAACTACTTAATTTTATAGCGAAAGATCCTTCGCCTGACATCTGCACAGTTCGAACACTGATCAAAGCACCTTAAACAAAGCTCTTTCAGTAAGGAAGCTGGACACTCCCCCAATAAACAACACATGCTAGTTTGAAAACACCGACTGTTATTCACCGGCGCTTTCTGAATGACTGCCCCTTTGCCGGAGCTAACGTTCAATGAAAAGGTCTGCGATCAATTGAGGCTTCAAGAGCTTTATCGCCCATGTGTTATCAGCACGTCGTTTACTCGCGACAGGTTGCGTGACGCGCGATTAAAAAAACAAAAGCGGTTTAACTGTCTATAAAGGACATCTGGTGGCACGTTGTGTCAGTTACAGTCAATTTACGAAAATGAGTTTATTGACTAAAAAAGTGTAACAAATTCGCAATAATACCTTTTCAAGAATATTTTTTTAAAGATCTGAATGAGTTCATATAAGACTACAACCATGATATTATGCTTTCCTTTGCACACATAGTCTGTGCCAAGGTCCACTAGCCACTCTTATTAAGCTTTGATTTTAAATCAGGCCTTCACACTTTACTGAACAGTAGCAGAGAATGATTGAAAAACAAGAGTTGTGAAGCATCAACTGACATAACGCCTATTTCCTATGTGTATTTGTACTCCCAAGAAGTTATTTATAGTAACAGGCTTTGGGAAACAATTTAAACCATGGTAAATGGCAATGTATAAATGTACACGAAAACCTAATATTTTATTTTTATGATTTCTTTTTCGGATAACAGGCCCAGTCAAAAACGAAAACGATAAACGTACCAACCACAGTACCCTTAAAATCACAAAATATTGTCCGCTAGAGTACGCTCACAATTTATTAGCCGCGAATTTGGATTCTCACAAACCGGAAAAGTCCCTGCTTGTTTTTCGATTCAGTTCGATAAGTCATTTCTGCAACAAAACCAGTCGCGTTAGAGATGTTAAGGAAAACCGTACAACCGTTTGGACAAACAGCGATGAGAACGGCAATGCTTTGCGCACCAACTATTAGTTTCCGAAGTCAGCGTTATAAAAGGAAGTCTTTAAAAGCACACGTGTTTTTAGAAAGTGCATGATATTCAGTAATCACTATTAATTGCAACGCGAATACGATGTTGGTGACTTGGTGTTACAAATTGAGGAAAAACGTTGCTTTTGGGGATGTTTTTTGACATGGTTTTGAAAAGAGTGTTTAGGATTTTGTATTGTACTTTTCTTCGTGCTTAAATCCATTCTGCACTTAAAATGTCTTTAGCCATGAGACATACTTAGCCCTGAAAAATACTGGTTTGAAATATGCTTTAAAACATGTCAATGTTTGTTTTCATAAAAATATTAGTTATGGCCATCAGTTTATCTGTTACAAAGTAATCATAAATTTGTGTTTCATTTTTTTGCTTGAGAATCAGCAATACTTTGCCATATGTGTGCATAAAACATTTGCCACACATTTTACCAACGTCAAGCAAGTTAACGATACTTTATTTGGGGGTTTCTGTATTTAAAGAGTAAATATGTTTAGATTATTCAACATTTAGGATGAATTTTTTAAAAACCTTTGTGGTGTTATTGGTAATATTTCGATCAGCTGTTGCTGCAGAAAAGGTATGGAGAATACTTGAATATTGCTCATGTATGCACATTGTACAAATTTTCCTTTCCAACAGGTTATTGTTTATGTCCAATTCTAAAGCATTTGGAGTTTATCTGGAAATATTCTGAGCACATTGTTCAAGTTTTATTAATATTTAATGATAGCTAATCATTGTTATTGTGTAAAAAAAACATGTTAATATCTGCCACATCTACCTTTGTTTGTTAAATTGGAATTTACAGAATGAAGAAAAAAATGCAGATGAGTATGAGGACTATGTTGAAATACAAGAGGATGAAGAACTGATTGAACTACCTCCAACAATTGAGCAAGGACCTGCACGGGTTACTCGTGTACTAGATATTGGTGATGGTGACAAAGCATGGGTTATTGATGATGCAATCAAACATCAATTAAAGGAGATGTATTTGGGAGTGATCCAGGGTCAAATGAATCCTGTCAAATTTACATTTATGCACATGGTAGGATGTGGGTTGCAAAAAACAATTTTCATACCTACTAATTTGTGGAATTAGTATGTATTTCTCTGTGAGAGTTTTGTAAACTCACCGTTTTATGACCTTGAACATCCAAAGTTCAGCTGTTGTGTAAGCCTTTGGATTAGGGATATATGTTGGTTGGGCATAAATAAAGGACGCTTAGACTACAAATGGACATATAAGCAGCAATTAAACCCCTGTACTGAGCATTCATTCACTTGTTGGTCCTAACGCACTAAATAAGGTAGTATTTTACCACATTTTGTAGAATTACAGCAAAGCAGATTTGGATCAGGAATGGAATTATGGCAGTGCTCCATGGGTAAAACCTGTGGATGTGGAATACTTAAAAACTTTGCCAATTTGGAATGACCTTCAATCAGTCATTGAAAATGCTATCAATAAGGAGGTAAAATTACTTTCCGCAGATTTGTACCTTTTAACAATTCCTAAATAAAATATTCCTCATGTGCATTTCAGGTTAAAATGGAGTATGGACAGTTTGAGTTGTTGAGGGCCTTGGATGCTATGCCACCAACAGTAAACCAGTTTTGTGATTCAAACAGATATGTGCTCACATTATTTTTGGGTCATGAGTGGAGATTAAATAATTATGGCCAGGTAAGGTTAGGACTGTCACTACTTCCAGAAGCAAAATGTAACAACAATTCAAAACGGCTTTTGTGAAACATTCCTAAAATCTTATTAATTCGGAAACCACCAAATTATTTCGTTGATAGAGAAGAAAACCTGTATTTCACAAATTTTTTTTCGAACACAATCATTTTAAGGGAAGTAAATTTTGTAACTTGCAATTTCAGGTATCATTTTACAGCAAAATGCGCAATCCTAATATCACTTCTGAACCAAGATGGGAGATTACTGAGAGTGTCCACCCACATGTTTACCGTGGCCTGCTGTGGCCATCCTGCCACAGAGTGCTGTTCAGAGCCCCCTGTGTCAACTACTTTAACCATATGCCATATCTCAACATATACTTTACCACAGACTTGGAGAGCAAAGGTAGTTCTCATTTCAACACTTTTTTAGGCCTCTTTTGTGAGTAATACAACACACTTTTCGCTAATATTACACAGCATGTGAGTTAGTTGGTTGGTAATTATTAAAACTGTAGCAATGAAATACAGCATATGATGTAACTGTTTGGTCATCATTAAAACTTAACATAATTTAATGCATGT
>QXVZ01022563.1:0-20055 GCA_008931825.1 Phallusia fumigata | reverse complement strand
TTTTTTTGGGGGGTTCTTTACTACTTTGTTTTTCTTTCTCTTTTATTTTGATTTCCTTGTTTCATTGGTAAACACTGATCAGATATCCGGACTATCACATTTTGGCCTCGACCAAACACATGAATTTCGCGGGGAAGCAACGCAAATCAATGAACGGATTGCTAGGAATCGCTTTTGACATCGAACTACTCAGCTCATGTGACTTTCTGGTTTGCACATTCTCATCCAATGTATGTTGACCAACTGTTAATTTTTTTAATTTGCTATCCAAAAGTTCGCAGTTTAATTACTTGGAGTCTTTTGAGCAAAGGATTCCCATTTTAAAACTTTTTACACACTATGTGTTTCAGTGGCGTAAAAATCCTTTCATAAAAGAATATTTCGTATGGCCTTATCTGATATTGGTAAGTCATGACGTTTTACTTAAAGAAACACATATTTTTGCCCCGGGTCCCTGAAAGACGTTTTTACGGTGGTGTAAACCGTCTACATCTATTTCCTCGAAATTTGTAACAAATTTTACAGTTTGCGCATTTTGAAAAGATGTTTACCAAACGGTTACCAAAAACTAAACAGTTTTAGAAAACTATAAACGACAGTCGAAGTAAAAATCCTTATCAAATCCTGTTTTAGGTTGGTCGTCTTGTCTACGAATTGATGTCATCTAAATCTCGTGGTAAAGTCTTAGCCGTCAGTCTCGACAGGCCACATTATTACGGAACATTTCATCCACACGAGGTCGCAGTACCCAAAAGAGCGAGTAACATCATGGAATTACCTACTGGTGACGTCAAACAAAACAAAGGCAACAGCCGTGACGGCGAGACGTTTTCTTGTCCGTGGCCTGTACGGTACGAAGGACTGGATTGGACCAATCGGTCACAGGACCTGTCACGTGTTAATGTGGCGAACCAATCAGCGACGTGCTTGCGATGGTTTTTGTCACTGAAGGATCGCCATAGCTGAAATGGCAGCTTTTGTTGAAAAAGGACGTTTTGACAGAAATTTTTCAGTATATTTTGATTTCACCGTCATACCTGGTAATATTGAGTTGAGTTGAGTTGAGTGGAGTTTATTTCGCTTGGTGAAAGAAATCGTAGCAACACATTTGCACTAAAACAATTAAACTCAATGAAAAAACAATACCGGTAAATTGGTTGCGGCAATATCAGATGAGAATAACACTTCAATTTGGAATATATATACTCGGCTAGAAGAACCACAAAAACATGCCGGCGAATTGCAGTTTCGCAGTTTGCCCACACTTTCCCTGTGCTGTCGAGAAAGCCAAGGTAGCAGTGTTTAAATGTCACAAAAGTAAAATTCGAATTGTATTTTTAAGTCTTGTTAGGAATATACAAGTTACAAAAATGCCGCCATTGGTCATACACATGTTAACTGTTGCAGGTAACTACACGTTTCCCTTGGTCTCTTTATAAATGTCGGAGGTGGGTATAAGAGCTTCTTATAATAAACATATCTGAACAATACATCTGACGACGAAAGAGGCAAACTGATTAAAAAAGAGTAGCACCCACAAGCAAGTCATATGAAGGTTACGTTATAAGAAACGCTAATTCAGTAAACCACGAAATGCCAACAGTAAAAACACTGGCTTTAAAATTTAGGCACAGCACGAAAAAGTGCCACGAGCTAGTACAATAAAAAAGGTCAATTGCTGCCTAAGAAAAGGTGCCATAGTTAAGACACGAGCAGGACTTTTGTGCGGTGCTAGCGTTCGAAAAGTGAAGTAAAGTGAAATAAAACACTAGAATGGTGGAAAATTACACTGCCTTATTAAAGCAAACTGTGTTAAACCGATCAAACTATGAAACACATGATTTATATTGAATGATGAAAAGTAGACGGCGACGCACTTAATTTAATCAAAGTAACGCTTACACATAGAAATTGCCAATGGAAATTTATGTACAAATGTCGGTAAAAACATGCAAACGAACTTTTAGTCTAACCTGACAACTAAATACATAAAAACCGTTTTGAACGGGTGTGAAAAAACAAGTGCATATCTGACGTTATGAGCAACCGTTTATAAAGTAGAGAACCGGCACAACAGTTTTGAATTAAAAGTAACGCTGTCAATTTAGCTCAGACCATCATTTAGTGATAAAAACCAACGCAAGCAAGTCGCTGATTGGTTCGCGACATCAACACGTGACAAGTCATGTGACCGATCGGTCCAATCCAGGCCTTCGTACCGCACAGGCCACGGGCACTGCCTAAACTCTTCGTCACTTCCGTCGTTACTTTTGTTTTCTATGGCGACCCCATCACGTGATTCCATGGTGTCACTTGCAGGTTTGGGAACTGCGACCTTGTATGGTAGAAACTCGCCGTAATGATATATGTAATCGAGACTGACCGCTTTGACCTTGCCACGAGTTTTAGCTGTCATCAGTTCGTAGGCAAGCCGACCAACCTGAAGAAAAAAAGGATTCTTTCAGGATTTTAGGGAAAGGCAGTTTGTTGTCGTAACTCGTTGTCCGCGATATGTATGGCTGTATTAAGTCTTCGAGGAAACTTGGGCAAAATTGTAATTGGCCACCCCTTAACCCAGCCCTATTAACATGCCCTTCGTAGCACGGGAATGACAGTCGGAACGCAACTTTCAGTTTAACGTATGGATAAAAACAGATTGTTCGCATCAAGATGTCTCGCAGTTTTGAACAGTGCGCAAGAAACTGGCAATATGTCTAAAACAGAAACAAGACACAAGCATACAGTAAATGAAATGTAAAATACTTGGTTCAAGGACTTACGGTCAGAGTAACATACATCCTGTGGTAACCGTTTATGTAATCAACGTCGTAATATTTCAAACAAATATAAATTGGTCGTGAAAAAGGTGTTGTTTAAAACATCATTACTGGCCTTTCTCATTTCATATTACGTTACCTCGCTAATAGATCTACTGCTGTAGTGGTATACTGCCCCGGTTTCGTCATAATTACCAACATACTTAAAATATTCTTTCAATTTAATGGTTATCCTACTTGTTTTTATGTCACTTTAAGAGGCCCTCAGCGTTATTGCAATAGTGATTGCAATAAACAGTTGCAATACCAGGCTCTACCGCCCACAATGCAAATAAAAAATACGAATTGTTAACTTACATTGGATGTGAATGTACAAACCAGAAAATCGCATAAACTGAGCAGTTCGATGTCATAAGCGATTCCTAGCAATCCATCCGATGTTTTGCGTTGCTTTCCCGCGAAGTTCATGTGTTTGGTCGAGGCCAAAATGTGATAGTCCGGATATCTGGACACAAGAAAGATGGCTTTCGAACGAACCCCGCCCCCATGTCTACCAGCTGCAAAAGCTTTATTCAAATACACCAAACATTTCATGGCAAATGTGCATGGACAATCTGCAGGGGAAAAAAGGGGGCTAGCACAGTGGTTGGCAAAATGGGGTCCACGGTCCCTTAGGGGTCCGTAAAGCGATTTTAAGTGGACCGCGAAACGTCCTCATTTTCTCTTAGTCGATGCCATATCGCGTGATTGCTACAATATACCGAATGAACGTTGATTGCGCCGTTTGTGGCATTGCGCAATGCTGCTTTGTGATGTCACAAGTAACGTAACGCCTTAGTGGTACACACAACACAGCATTGCTGTATACATGTGAAGTTATTTCGAGTTTTCTTGGACCGCGAGTCATCGTTAAGACTGCAGGGGATGGGGTTTGGGTGTACATGCGAACATTTCTGAAAAGTTTGAGAACCACTGGGCTAACATAAGAAAGAGAGAAGCAAGCAATCGAATTAAATTGAAACAACTTACTTTTTCAGTGCCTCCTCATGCACCGCTGGTTCGTCGGTCGACAGAAATACTTTTCTTAACACTTTTGTCGGTTTTGTTTTCAGTTCGTAAGCGTCAAAAAACTTTTCCACGTGGTCCATGTACTGCGCTAGCTCATACCTTTTAGCTTCCGATTCAAGTTTGTCAGTGCGCCGAATCTGTACACTGTGTAAAAAGCATTGCGATTTTTCGTCTATTGGTTTTGATAAAATCCTAATATTTAACTTTCAAGTTACTTAATCATTCATTTTAGGTTGTGTTTAATCAATCCCATTAAAAACCAGCCAAGGCAGTTGAGATAAACGTAAACACTGGCCTGACTTTACATGTGTACAAATCACTATAAGTGCACTGAAGTTGGGCCAGCTCTCTTGTTGCGCAGTTGTGTCTGATAATTTATTGTTTGACTAAGTGCCCCTAATTTAACTTAACACATTCACCAACACGAACATAGCCGCATATGCCTCGTGCTCACTGAAAAGCTGCAATTTGTTGTTTGTTTTATTTTAATCCACGGAGGGCGAATCAGCGCCTAAATGCTATGTTTAAAAAAGTCTGCTTTTCAGTTGCCTGCCTCATTGCAGCTGAATCATTTCGATTTTTTCGATGTATAAGGGGGTGGGTGACTTTATGTTGGTTTACTTACCAGGTTCCACTGGGTTTGAGCAATGCCGTTTAATTTTCTTACACAGGAAAACACAAACGACGTGGTTTAAAACCTACAACCTTACGTAGACAAGGCAGTCGCGCTAACCCAACAAGCTTATGTTAATTCGTGTTCTGTTCAGCAATCTGGTAACCCATGTTTGCCATACAGGCGGCGTTAAAATACATCGATAAGCGGCCACAGCCATGTGTAAAAACGACAAAACCGAAAAAACGTTTGTGTGTTCAAACTATACATTTTTTCAATGGTTAAAGCGTTTACATTTTCGCCGACACAACTCAAAAGCAGCCTTTTGACAAACACAGCTATCAACCTGTGAAAGCAAAAGCAGTGCGTTGCATCATTCCGTGTTATAGAAGGGGTGCCTACAAATTTGTTTGTTGTTGTAAATTGTTTGTCACAAAATGCCATTTATGTTGTACCCAAGTCCTGTATGGCGGCCCGTATCCAACGTTCAGATCATAACAGCATAGAAATTCTCATGCGTAAAACTCTACCCTGAAAATTTTACGATAAAAGTTTTCAGGTAACGATAAATCCAAAAAACTTACCCTACTATGGGTTGACTGAAGTTTATTTCTTTTTTTAATTGCTCCAGATCTTGCAGCGAAGCAGGACTTAGCCTTGAGATGTAAGAGTGCAACTGACCCAACCACCAGATGTCCGGTTTTTCGTGTACCCCCCATAATTCCTGCAACACCACGTCGGGGACTGTCAAAGGGGTCCACTGGGTGAATGCTAGGTAATTCCCATGCACGTGATGGATTAAATTCAAAGCCGACGACGCCAGTTTTTTATCTGTAACAATGGGGTAACTTGGTTCGCAATTGAAGTTCTTGGAATTTCCAAAAATCTGCATAGTTTGACCCTTAAAAGATCATCAACCAACCAAGTAGATAGCAATCCATAATATAAAGTAGTTCCTGACAGTATGTTCTTTGCAATTTTAGACCAATTCATGTCCTAAAATCAAAATGCTACGATACAATTTAAAACAAAACTAATTGCCTTTAATGTCTACTAATACTTCTCCTTTCCCAACAGTTGTGCAAGTTTTGCTGAACGGCCGGTAAACGTCCTGCAGACCATGCGGAGTCTTGTACTCAAAATTCATCAGCTCTACAATCATTGTTCTGTTCATCCCGATAGCCTTAATGAAACATGGGCCGATGTGGTGCAAAGTGCAACCGAGTCCGCACGTTGGATGAATTCGGCAGACGTATTTTCGAGCATTTGTGCAGTCTCTTGGATTCTGTGGATTTGTGTGCCCCTTTTAATGTGTATATTTGTAAAATTTAACAAGTGTTCAACTGAACCTTTTAAATCTACGAGGCAGCAAACCTAAATTGAAACCTCCTAAAGTGCTTTTTCATGTGTTTTTATCTCGTCATCCAAAAAGTATTTGCTACATGTAAAAACCAGTAAGTTATGTGCGTGGAAGCAGATTGGGAACGTGACACAAAACATTTTTGGTCAATGTTAGAGGCTTGTCAACCTATTGTGCGTAAAAATTAAAAGCAAGTTCAAGTTATGGTCCTCAGTCCGTTACACAAGCGATAGCTTCGACTCCCATCCACACAGTATACACTTAAACATCCCATCCGGGGTGCAAATTAGGGTTTTTCGACAGCATGATAAGCCTACAAATATCCTGCCCTACGAACCAACGACCTCAGCCAATTTCGTGCAGTAAACATTCCGGTACACTTTGCTTGTTTGTCAAAGGGCATATGACCTGACCTCACGATCGCCGTATTTTCTTGATTAAGCATAACTGCAGTTTAACAAACTACTGAGATACATATTGTTTTCACAGGCCCACTGTGCGTTTAGAAATGCAAAAAGCGAACAATCGCAGCGGTCACCTGTAATTGATTAAGAGAGAGCTGTACCCGATTCTCCAACCTCTTCAGGACCTTCCGAGCATTTTGATTATCATTACCCTGGACACGATCGACTATTGCCTTGTAAAGGTTTGCAGTTGGTTTCGTTGATGATTTTAAATCTGTGAAATAATGCTACAACTTAAAAATAGGATCTGAACAATGTAGATTCACTGTTTTTCAGAATGTCATCACACAACATACCTAAATCTAAATTTCTTGGTGTGATTTTTGGATTTACTGGTCCGGTGATTTTCACTTGGATGTATTCAAAAACCCTGACAATAAATACAAACTAATTTAGGTTTAGTTTTTAATATGCACAGGTGTAAAGAATCACTTATTTCAAAAAATAACTACCAGAAAGCTTGTATGTAGTAAATACATTGTAATGCGAAAGTTTCAACCTTTGTAAAGTTTTGCGTGTCGAGAATATTGCATGAGCGCCATTAACATCTGTGCGACCTTGTGTTTTATATTACACCTCCGTATTTCATCGCTTCAACTTGTCGTCAATCGATTGTATCATGTTTAACACCTTGATACGTCATGTCACTTTACCACTATATATGCACGTACGTTGTGACACACAATCATTCTATTCTATTCCATGCCGTTCCTTCCTTGTCGTTTTCGCATTTCGATTCCGTTGGAATCATTCCAACCCGGTGGAATGCTTTCCTTCGTTCGGAATCGGAAACGATAATACAAGACTCTCTGAAACGGTACTTGCGTCAAGCTAGTCTCCAGACAGACAGACAGCAGCAAGGGTTGAGCGACAGAAGCAGAAGCGATCGGTAGTAACAAGCACGACGTCACGCCTCAAACCACGGATTCGACACCATCGCAGTTGTCACCATCAGTGCAATATTATCATCAATAAGAACAACAGCAATTGTTGAAGCGTTTGCAATAAAATGTATTCATTACACACAAGGTCCCTGACAAATGTTTTCCTAAGATACTTGTCAATCCCGTGTTCAGTGTTCGAAACGTGTCACTTCAATGGTATAAAGCGTTTGCCCAAATACAATTACTTCTTTTTAATGGTATTGGACACTCGTTTTCATTACAAGGAAACACTAATAAAAAGCGTATACACGTACGAACACATACTCCTACCTTGACAGGTTATAAACAAAAAACAAAGTGAAAAACAGAAAAGTTAACCCTCCAGTGGCCACTGTGACTTTGCGGATGATTCTCATCACGTTTTGGACAAAATTTCAACAATTCGGTAAAAAATTTACACATACATAAAATATATTCTCATCTTGTACCAACCCCAAAACAATATTTACGAAAAACTTTCCTGTAAAATAGAAGAACGCACTGATTCACGGACATGTTTTATTACATCTAAATTTTCCAACAATTGCTTGCAAAACAGCTAATTTCAGCTTACGCAAAGCCTGATAGATGAAAACTTGTATCACATGGCTTTTGTACGCCGCAAACTTTGCCCACGCTTTAGATTTGGCTAAAAAAATTGGCTCGATTATTAATATGGCCATAACGCTTAACGAACTTTGTAATATTTCTGCTCACTGCTTAATTAGGATGCAGCTATACTCTGAATTAATAAGATTTTGTAACGTTACTGTGTATTGCGTGCTGTGTTGTGATTGCGTTGTATGTTTTGTGCAATTCATTTACAGCGGCTAAGTTATAATCGCTTGTAATTATTGTTTCTTTAACATTCTCAATCAAACTATTACTGGTTGTTTTGCTGTCTTGGATTCTATTTGAATAAGACAAAACAACTACCAAACGTGCAAAATACCTGTGTATTAGTTCCTGGATTCTGTCCTGGCAAGTTCAGAGCTTTACTGACTAAAGATATACAACAGTACACACACATACAGCACTCAGACGCACCGAGGAGTTACAGGCGATGTTTTACTTGCTCGTAAGTTACCTGTTTCGCCAGCGGAGCATGACAATGCTTCCCATTACGTCGCTTTGCGCGTCGGCTAAAAGGTGACCATTTATGTTTGTCCCTGGACCCCCTGAAGCCCTTGTCCTGTTTATGTCCAACTATTACAAAGTCAGTTTCACAGCAACTCTGTTTTGAACTACGTAACTGTTCGACTAATCAGGTCGATGTTAGTTTTGTCCCTATGATACTCAGCTTTAAAAAATTATGTTCAGATGGCACAGGGTGCAAGAAATGCGATGGAAAGCAGAAATGAGATTGACAATAACAGATAAATAAAACCGTATAACTGCAATACATGAAGCGATTTTAAAAGTTTTTCTTTTACCAGATAAAAAAGTTTAAGTTTTAAAATTGCTCCTTACTTCTATACCTCTAGCGAACAAACAATACATATATTTGCTCCCTAGCAACTCCTTGTCTATTATTTCGTCATCCCCACAGAAAAAACGGAAGTTTTCGTTTCTATCCTTTTTATGCAAGCCCCGAAAAAAACTCCAAGGAATTTTATTTTATATTTGCTAATACTTTGTATCACATGTACACAGAAGCTGTAAACAGTAACAACTGAAATATCCCTCCCTCCCACTCTCCGACCCTACAGACCTTTTACTCCATCTGATTCAGCCACACGATCTGTAAATCTAGCCATTTTGCCCTTTTTCCTTTCTTTTCTCGTGAAGTTGTACGTGTGCAGTCATCTTGAACCCTTGCTGTACCTTAACTACCTGTAATAATGCAGTCATTTTGGACCAAATCCTACTACTATTACAGTCGTTCACTGATACATAAGGTTAACATAAAACTGGTTAGGTTTGCAAGTCCCACAGTTTAACCACGGAAAATTTAGGCTTCAATGATCGTATAATTTAGCACAGGCATTTACTAAAAACTTTTGCTTCGCATAACACTCGATGTTTTAATAAATATTCTTATCTTCAGAACACATGTGCATTGTTTTAAGTTAAACATAACCTACTGGCTGGTAATGTTTCCGAAATTTAACCTTATTTAACAAAATTATTTCCCGAACACAAATTGTAAGATCAAAATTCTAGCGTTTCATAACAGAAATTGATTTTTATGTACCGTTTTTCGGGCTTCGATTTTTTTGCTTATTGTCTTTAACAACAAAAAAACAAGAAATTTATTCACTACCGAGGCCATTTGGTCCTTCAAGCAGGCAAAAACTTGTTCGACTTTGTTCGATAGCAAGACTAGTCAATGGAAAAGCAACAATTCGTTTACGAATCAAATTACTTGAATGACTGTACGCAGCAGAAACAAGAACTAGCTATAAAAAATAAAGCTGTTTGTAGCTTCTCGTTAAAATACAAGCACGCAAAACATGTTAGTACAAACACAGCGTACTGCAATGATCGACCCAATAAACTGCACATACCGTATAACAACACAATCAAATATAAACTACAACTGTAATTGGAGCTACAGCAACACACAGATTAGTTGAATAAACTCAGCATTTTTTTGCAGCTTAATCTGACTTTGCAATAGACGTCTGTGTCGCCACCATTTGCATTATTCTTTGTTATAATCTAGCTCTCCACAAGCTGATGACATAGCAGCTATATTGTCGATTACCGTATTGCAGGCCGGTTTGATATCACATTTGCTGTCGCAAGTTTCCTCACTAGCTCAAGGCCATGAAGACGAACTGGCGTAATTCCGTTTCACCGGTCGACACAATACAGAGGATACAACTGTGACCGTTTAACAAAAGAGGGTGCAGTTTACAATACAACACGAACTTTTCGCTTGAGTGAACATGGGTGGTGTGTCGAATGACGTACAAACGGTTCCAAGATTTAAAGATTTTTAACGTCTAACTATTTAAAGGAATTTTTTTCTTTTTTCGTACAATTAAGCTATATACGTCTTTTTCATTGCTTTTCAGAAAAAGATATAGCCCACGTCTTCCTATTAAAGTAAACCTGACGCAGTTTTAAAAGTCTGTTGGAAGAATTCCTCGGGTATAGAAGCTTAATTCGGGTGAACATTGAAAATACCAAACTGTCGCAAATAAAAAAATATAAAGAAATACACTTGCAGATTCAGCGTCCATTTAAGCGTTTTTTTTAAAAACAAGCTATAAGCAGTCCAACAAAGCAGGTTTTTATGCACGATTTCCTTGGTCTAGGCTAGCGGTTTTCAAAGTGGACTTCGATTTCAACCCATCGGGGCCACTGGGTTTGTCGCTTAAGTTTCTTGCTCAGGCCACCACAAGTGTCCGAGACTGGTTTCGAACCCACGATTTTCCTTTTTTTAGGTGGGCAATTATCAATAAATATACAAAGCTTACTTGCTTGTGCCTTACAAGGGAACACAGTAATTGTAAAAACATATTCATGCAAATTCAAACAGCTTGGTATGTGGAAAGGCACTTGGTGGCGGCGGTACACAGCAGTACTGGGGAAACTGTAGCCCAAAATTAGTCAAACTTAAACCGGGGCAGAGAAAATTAACAACGTTAAGGTCCCACAGTATTTAAGCAGCATACGCACTGGGCACAGTGTAAACGGGTTAAAACTGATGTACAACTTGATGAGAACAATCATTCTCTCTCTTTTTTCCCCAGTGTAAACAGAGTAGGTGCAATGACATGATTTTAGTTACATTCCAATTACAATTGTTCCGTCAAATTTTTCAATTACATTACAAATAGAATTATTCTGAGACTTGTAAATAATTACGACTTACAATAACATGCCACAAAATTGTCGACTTCATCACACTGTTTTTTACACAACAGTCAAGTCGATATGTATAGACATTCTTCTAAAATGATTCATAAAATCTGTAGCAAAGGTACCTTGCAAAAAAGAGTAATTTAGGATGTAATTAGGTAAAAGTGGAAGCAAATTACAATTACAAAAACTCAAAAAGTTTGAATTGCAACTATAATTACAATTACACCAATACAGTGTTTAATTACATTTAGCTCAATTACCAATTGTAATTGATCCAACTCTGATGTACAAAATAAATGGAAAGTTCGACTAGCGACAGTTACTCCTGGTGAAAAGAGTGTATATGGACGATGCCGGTTTTGTACGTCAGGGCTCATATAGCTGTTTTTGTGAAACAGATTTTTGTTGCAGTAACTACAAGTTGTGAAATATGGTGACTGGAAGGAGGGGTCATCCCATACATATTTTACAATAGGATTTGCAATTTCACCAGTACACTGCATTATGAATAAAGAAAACACTTTCACATTAGAATCAAAGTTATAAAACAGCGACAACAAAATAACAAACAAAATACATTTACATCCCACGAGCCATATTGGCACACAACAAAAAGGTAATAGCCTACAGCATTAAAATACAAATAGGTTGGGTTGCATAAAACCTAATACAACAGTTCATCAACTTTGCGTCTTTAATATGATTTTTTTCCATCCCATTGGAAACCTTGATACAAAACGGGCTTCGCAAATTCCCTTACTTTGTCAGCAGGGTAAAAGCCAGTCTTTCTGGTCCTGTCGTTTGTTCCGAAGCATCTCCGATTGCATTTGTACCGGGATGGATTTACATAGATTTGGTCGCCTTCTTGTAATTCAATCTCGTCATCATTGCTCGCAGGTGGTTTGTGTTTGGTTAAAGCCTCCTGGAAGCGTGCTACTGAGCCGTAGTACATGTAATCGTCGTCCAAAGTGCAAACTGTGACAGAATCCTTGTGTGATTTTGCCAGCATGAGGGTGTAAACTAAACGTCCAACCTGCGTTTGAAGAACATGTAATAGGGAGAACAAGGCAAATCCGCAACCATATAAGGTGAGCAAAGTTTATGTCTGCTTAGCGTGATCATAGTCGTTTTTTTTTTCAAGTTAATGAAACACTTAGGCTTGCCTGTTATTTTCGGATAACCCCGAACTGTTTTTACGGTACTTGTGTAATTTTCAAGCAACTCACGTTTGAACTAAAAGTTCCAACAAACTGTTGACATTCGCTGAGCAGCTGGATATCTTTCACAATTCCGAGAAAACCTCTTACGGTTTCCCGATGAAGAGAAGCTGACAAACTGTTTTCGTATATGTTTAAAAACTTGTAGGCTGGATACCTGTACATGATAGCAAGTATTTGACGATTAGTGTACAACTAAAAAAACGTAAAAGCCTTGAAAAGCTCTGCGACTTTTCAATAGTTGCCTGTGTGGCAAGGTACGCTCTCGATCTCGATTTGTGACAGGTGTAAATTATACTGTTTACTCCAAAAACGCAGCCTCTAACTTTTTCTTCGCCTCGTTGTAGACGTCAGGGTCATCCGTGGCAAAAAATACATTATTTTTTTGGGACTGTCCAGCTGGGTGCATCCCCGACAGGTTGGTTACGTGGCACATGTAGTCATCCAGGAAAATAAATTTGGCCTCGCTGATCAGTTTGTCACTGCGTCGAATGTGAACTCTGCAAGTGATATTGTGATTTTATTTAAAACTAGCCATCTTTCTAAATGTGCTATAAAGTCATTGCAGATAAAACATCAATTCGTGGCAAGTAAATGCGCGACACTTGCAAAATAAACTTTAGCGTGTACAGCGTGGCTTAGGAGCTATAGCAATTCGATATAATTGACTTTAATACCACAAACTCACCCTACGATTGTGTTTGAAAAGTCTAACTTTCGCTTGAGTAAATCCAGATCGCGTTGCACGGATGGTTGAAGTCGTGTGACGTATGCAAGCACCTGACCTATCCACCAGTGGTGCGGAACGTCGTGCAATCCCGTTAGTGCAGATTTAAGTTGAGTGGGGAGGGTCAAGGGGGCGAACGGGGTGAATGGGTCAAATGCCCCTGTCACCTTCAATGTCACAGTCCTGTGGTTATTCGTAGTTTCATGGCTTCCGTTACCTTAAAAGTATACACTTTTGAACAAGGCCAAAAACCTCATCTATTTATTTATTGGCCTAAATAGGTAAATAAAATAAAGAGAAATATTGTGATGGTTTGTGTAGTACTGAATTGTTGAACCTTGACCAATGAAAAACGTTCAGCAAATTGGGTCGGTTGTTCCAATAATTTTAGTGATAGATACAGAATTCAAAAAATTTCAGTGCTAGTGGCAATGCAACATAGTGCAAAATACCATGTTATTGGAAGCTCGAACGATATCTTACTAATTTTGATGCCCTTTATTCACTGGTTTCTCAGGCCATAGTTCTAGTCACACAACACATTGTGTTATTAAGTAAGTAAACTTCTTTCCACTGAACGAATTCATGTAAAAACCCTTTTGTTGGCTGTAAATTTGTCAAGATAACTTTCCGAAAAATGTGCCAACCTTGAATTTGAGGAGCTGTTTCGAGCTCAGATGTATCAACGTCGTTGCAAGTTTCGCTCAAAGGTTTGTACGCAGTCTCGAATAACTCCTTAGTGTACGTCGGGGTGTCGAAATGCAGTTGCAACGTTCGGTTGGTTCCCACGGCCAGAAACAAACAAACACCAATGTGGTGGATGAGGCAACCGTGCCCGCATCCACCTTGGACTATGCAAATGAGTTTGCGGGCTAACTTACAATGATTTGGATTCTGTTGATAAGCGTAGGTTTTGATACCGTATAATATTTGATGCAATCTGGCCCTGGGATTTTAATAGTAAAATAAACTAAAAGAAACTTGTTGGGTCACTCGGCAAGTTATTTTAGAAAAATGCTGCCCGCAATTTGTCGATTATTTGGTAACCTCTAGTTTTATCGATATGTTTTCTGTTTTGATAACTTTTAAAAATGTTTTTAAAATTAAAGGTCCGAAAAACAAATAAACGTGGGCTCATTGATAAGGTAACTCAGACTTTTGTCTATATGTTTGACACGGTTGTATAGGAACACTTGCCTGAAGTTTCAACAGAGTTTTCCAAACAATTTTTCGAATTTTCAGAGTAGCCCTTGGCTTCTGACGGACTTCTTTGCACTGATATTGATCTAGAAGGTAAAGTTGGGTTTAAGGTATGTTCAGCTCCTTATATGGTTGAAGGATTTCAACGCCTCCAAAACTTAGCAGAAGGTTGCATAGAACAAAAAGGTTGATACACAAAATGCATTAACCGAACAAAAATCTTACTTGTAGTACAAATTTTCGGTGTTTTGTCGCTTCTGCAAAAACAAAATATGTAGAAAACATTAAGCGTTTTTCCGTTAAAGCCATGTTGAATAACTTTATGAATCTATACCCATTATAGCTGCTCGAACGTATTCGTAGCATGGAGTCTGATTTGAAAAAAAAGCTGGTAAACATCCAGTCTTAAACCCTATACAAGTGTTTCCCAACTGGGGTGCCGTTTGAAGGCCTTCCATTAAATAAAGTATTTCCAGGTAAGACCTTAAATGGTGCTTGTAAAATTACACATATTGTTTTTTTTGAAGTTGCCATGTATGGCGCTAAGGACGTCTCAACATAAGAGGTGCGCAAGCATATTTTAATTTTTCATCAAAAATAAAAACAACTTTTAGGAACAAAACGGTTTTAGGTTAAATTAAAACCGTTCAACGTTTTTGTCCTTAAGGGTCGCATCGCTTCGTTGAGGTTCTTGGGCAGTCGCTCTGTCAACAATACTAGAGGTTAAATACTATTGCCCCTCCTGAACATTTTAACACCCATCAAAACATTCCACCATGACATCCATTATTTCTTTTTGGCTATGCCCCTTTGCCGCTCAGCGTGGTTCCCTTCTCTTCGTGGCATTGTCGTAACAGCGAGCGCAGAACGCCGCTACCAATCTGTTTATTTTAGAAATTTTAACAATATAGTGTTGATGGACACTGGGATTGCGGTTTCAAACTATTCATTATGTCACAACGGAAACCGCAACAGAATTTATTGAAATGGCATTGACAAAAGAATTTAAAACAAATCCATTCAATCGCATGTTTTTCAAATCTGAAATCTGCTAACGTACCACACGTTCAAATTCACCAGTTTTTAAACCTGTGCCTTATTCTAGCATTCACTTAACTTAAAACAAAAAGCACGCCATTTATTATGTATAGTTACAAACATTCGATGGTGATCTCGAACAGATACACGACAATCTACAAAGCTGATCTCGCCATAATACTTTGCTCACTCTGTATTTTAGTACCACCAAAAAATACCTGACAAGCAGCGTCTGGAGGGTTCAGCATTCCCACAAATAGTCAAAGTTGTTTGGATGAGTAATAACTGGGCCACCAAAAACATAACAAATTCGAGCAAAAATCAAAATAGCAAAAAAATGGTAAGTAATTTGAAAGGGAAATACCCCGATTTTTGGCAATAAGCGCGCAACTTAAGTTGTCACTGATATAAGTTTTTTTTAGGCTCTGTAGGCTTGACTTTTTGCAAAACCGCCCGTGTATTTGATTACTTGCTTTTTTTTCATTGGTGTCAACTCGATATTATGTAGGTTCTAACTGCTGAAAAAGACTTGCCTTGACTCGTGGTGCTAAATGCAATACTCGAGCAACTTTAATCTAGGTAAAATATTCGTGTCACTAAAAGACTCCATAGTCACAAAGCGCAAAAACTCGAAAAGTTGATTGAATTCGCTGGCAGAATGACTCGTAACTGATAACATGGACGCGTTTGCAATACTGATTAAATGCATATCTGTATCTGTTCTATAATATCAAAAACCACTTACCTCTCAGCTTTTAGCAACACCAGTGCATATTGAGATACAGAAAGTGAAATTGCAGACGCAGCTAACAACAGCGGAAGCAAGGTTTTCCATCTCATTTTTTTATTATATCAGGTAACAAAAGCGATATGCTACATAAACATAAGCGCTGCATCGGCAAAATAATGCTTTTCGGTTTGCTGAAATTAAACTGCATGTACCTAATTCTAACACTTTTGGAGGCAAACAAACCTTACATCCGCCATCAGAGCAAATAACAGTATTAAACACAATTACCCATCTGCGGGTGAAATAATTATGTAACATTACTTTGCCGGACATCAAGTTAATTATATTTCGTCAGTGTCAAAACACGTTTCCGACGGAATTATATAGAACTAGCAAGCATTTTTTTCAGTCTGTGATTTAAAATCAGAAATAGTTTAACTGACTTTTGAAGTCCCTCTACAGGCCGAACGAGTCGAGCCATCAACGAATTTAAACTACCTGTCTGTAAACGACAGACTATGAACTAAATACCGAACCTTCCGTTGCTGAAACAACAACACCTGGTAGTCCAATTGGGCTTTTGTTGGTGTTTTTGGTTTATGGTGCCTGTTTCGGATTTCTGTTGTTGCGCTCATTTCACATCCTGTGTTAAAATGGTTTTACTGAGCCTCGTGTTGCCATCGCGCGATAGATACAATTACTACCATTCCAATTAGGGTCCGCAGGCACAGCGAACCTGAATCGTGTGTCGTGCTTTGTAATGTTAATGATCACTCTTCCCCTATGTAAGACTGCCCTATTTAATTGGTTCATTTTCCTTAACTTATGTTTTATTTTGCTTATACATTGTTTTTGTAGTTTCTGCGCAGGCAATTTTCCTGGTAATATTGGCCAACATCTGGAAATCATGCGCGAGGTGATCTCCTTGCATTTACAAACGTACTTGCAGTGTTTGTGCATTTAATCAACGGGGATTTAATCTAACAGACTTGTGATAAGATTTTAACTTCACACTACAAAACCCGTACCACCGGTTGAGAATCACTGAATTAATTTGGTACGACCCTGTGGGTTTCGTTTTTTTGCCCTATATTTTTAAAACTGTCATAAAGCAACAGAACACACAAGAATTTTTATGTCACATGTGATACAGCAGTGTATTTAAGTGTGTGGTGCTTTAATGATACGCAATGCAAAACCCGACGACATATGTATGGTACGCATATGTACATGTTGTATTTTTTACATCCAAACGTTCTTTTTAATTTTTGTCTACAATGTTAACGCTTTTTCTTCCTATCACGTAAAGTCTTTGTCATGGTAAAAAAAACAAAGTCAAACACACAAACATTTGCGGGAAAGCGTTGGTTGCAAAAGAGGCGCGTCAAGTTTTTCGTGTTTGATATTAATTGACAAAGACTACTTGTGTAGAGTCTCAATACGAGATTGTCGAAAGAACATCGAGATGTGCTCGGCTCGGCGGCAACTTATTTATGTTGTGACACTGTACAAAGAATCACGAAAAAAACCACATTCTTTCAACTTTCACGCAGCGGCCTCTTGTGGCTGCGGCTGGCTTGGACTTGCATGGACTCCATTGACTGGTTTCACTGGACTCGGTGCGTTTATTTCCAGGTTTTTAACCTCCGGCTCATCCGGCTCTTCTTCCTCGGCTTCCAGGAGGACTGCTTGCTTTTCAGGAGACGCTGTCTTTCCAATGGGAGCACCTATGTTGCCCATTAGAATGCCCTTACCAAGTGGGGTGTTTTGTACACTAGCTCCGGGAATTCTACCCGCTACGGCGGTAGGTGTCGCTGTTGAGCTACTCTGCCAAGCTTGCTTCGGCTGATTGCTTGTTCGCATGGTGGTGTTGCGAGTCCACAGGTCGTTGCTGGTTTTCTCCGGCTGAACGTACCTGGGACATGTAGGAAATAATTGACCCCAGCGGATTACAAAACTTGAGTTTTTTTCTTATCAGGAACTTTTTAGATTTCTTGTTTACCTCAAATACAGCCGTGCAAATCAAAGACAGTAACAATGTTAATAAGATGTGGGGATTTCACCACAGGTAATTTATTGAAAAACCAAAAATAAAAATGTGTTCACAAGATAACTAAACAACTATTGTGGGACTGTATGCTTTACGTATATCAATCAATCAACAAAACATTTGTAAAGTAGTTCATTCACACCAGCAAGGAGTCAATTTCTATTGAGTTTCTATAGAATTACTTCGTAAAATAAAAAAATACGTCTCATTTCACAAACATAGGCTAAACGCATGGGCCAGATGGGCACGGGTTTCCCTCGAGCATAGGGGACTAAATGCCTTATGCCAGTCCGTAAAAAATGGCGTGTACTTACTGTTACTCGTAACTATACTCTCAGTATCTTTACTATTCGGTTCATTAAAGACATGTTAGCGATACTTCACGGAGGGAAATTTTACCGACCACGTGCACACATATATTTGATTGTTGCCTGTGGGGCCCCTGCTTTGGGGGCCTTAATACTGATCGGCCCTGCGAGCAATGATACACCCGCCATATTCTCGTAATTAAAGCCGTCGTTGAACGAAAAACGTGAACGTACAGACAGCATAAGAAACAAAACACGCGTGGACACTACGAATTAACCACAGGAAACATTAACAGCGACAACAAATCCGAGACACGACAACAACCAAAGTTACACAGCAGTCACCCTTTCCCGTATTGGACCAAGCATTCGTCAAAGTAGTTGTCAGTGAATCGAAGCATTTGCTGCAGGGCGCTGAGTGCCAGAATGTCCACCCATGGGTCCAACTCAATCTCGTGAGTGTAATTCTTAACTGGTAACACGTGACTCACAGGGATTCCGATCTTGGTTCCAGCCTAAAAAAATATTTTGAAATAGCAGAAAAACGAATAAAAATAAAAAAGTTACAAAGTGTCTCAGAGCTCTTTATCTTTAAATCACAATCAAATAAATATCCAAGACAATGTTTACAAGATTTTTGCTTTGGGGATTTGGGCAAAATATGGATTTCTTTTTAAGGTTTTTCATCATTTGAAGTTTGTTGTGATCAAACATATTTTCTTACCAATGCGACAAGGTGTTGAATATGGTTGCTTCTGTATACAAGCGATACGTCTTGACATGTCTGGTTGCAAGCTTTGTCCACCTTCGTCACGAGCACAATTAGCGGGATACCTGTAGGGAAACGGTAAGGTAAAATGTTTCAAATGTATTACATTGATTCCAAAGGCTGATATCTAAGATTCATTTATGCGCGAAAAATGCACTGGTGTTCCTCTGTTGTTGTACATAATATTTTCATACTTTTACGAGTCCCTCGAAATACATTTGTCTGCCATGGTATTGTCCTTTGGCACAGAGCATAATATGTTCAATATTTTATGCCAATCCGTGTCCAATAGGACTCAAATACACTACGTGCGCGGAGCCACAATGTAATTAATTGCGGACCATAAATATTTATTAATCTTGTTGAAAAAAATTTGCAGTTTAAATTCAAATTCATCTTTTTCTGTTAAAAATTAAAATGCTTATACGCTATACTCGTAAATTAAAATGCTCATATTTATACGATGTAACTATAATTCAACAGTCTACCTCGGCTGGTGATTTTGGCTCTCATGTCGGATAGTTTGGTAAGCAGTGCCTCACTCATACTGGTGATGTTGTTTGCATCCAGCACGAACACACAGCAGTGAACCTTGTCTTGTAGTTTCGGCAGCTTCACGAATCCAGGCATCTCGCCCGATATGTTCCCTGATGGATCAAACTGTACGCAATATCACTTTTTAAATATTTTTTTTCGGTGCGCCTAGCAGTGCCGAAATATTTTAATTGTTGACTTGAGATGCGCCCTGAACCGGTGCAAAACCGCTAATCCGGTTCAGAGTGGTTAATTTAGTTTGCGTAAAACTTGAGTCGAATTAGCGTTTTTAATTTCGCCAAATACTAACTTGTATTTCGGACAAAGCATTAGCCTAACAGCGGACCTGTACTTGTTACTGTGTTCGACCACCTGTTGTCAATATTGGGGAATGTTGTTATTATTTCTATGGCAGGCAGTCAAACACTTGATTTGTCCGGGAGTCTCTACAACCTATTGAACCG